>KV448325.1:0-33796 GCA_001658105.1 Rhizopogon vinicolor AM-OR11-026 | reverse complement strand
AGGTACCAATCGGTCAGAGCAAGTGCGAGAAGTTGCGAGACACTGGGACGTCGATAACAACTTTCCTTCCGTTGAATACGTAGACGTTCTCATTGTGCTGTAGTTGCTGTTTGAGTTTCCCGACATACAAGATTATCCAAGTTTCGGAACCAGTATCGTTTTTACAAAAGCCACACTGCTGAAAATGGCAATCTGTTTACATAGTAGACCCTGGCACTGCTGCAATTGAGAACTTGAACCGAGCATGATGCACCAACCAGCTGCATCCGCCAGCGGGTAAGTCAACGTGTCTTTCCTTCAACCACTCCTTTCGCCATTCTGGTCTTCACTAACCCCTTCGCTTTTCTTTGTGTCCGGGCACTGACTCAATCACCGTACTAATCTGTTTCCTCATCGTCCCAGACACGCCCGCCGTCCCTCTTCACTGACCTCACACACCCAGTCCACCTATTCCGTCGCACCTTCCACCAGACCAATGCTCGCAGACAGGCAGTTTACCCTTGAGCCCCCCTCCTCTCCCTTCGTCAACGACGACTCTTCTTTTGGCTCTCCCCGCGCCGAGAGTCCCAACCTTCCAAAGGATGTGTCTCTTTCCGTCAACTATCTCCCAACAAAGTTTTCCTCTGGTTTGCTTTCCGCCACCCCTCGTAGACGCAAGCCCGGCAAAGCCAATGCAGACCATCCCATGATGCCCAAGAGAGGTGGCGGCAGGGAAGCATTCAAGAGTGGTGAGGCCCGTATGCCCGCAGAGGGCGATGAGGACTACGACGGCATCACTGGTCGTTGGTTCGGTGGCAAGGAAGGTGGACACACCCGTCCCCGCATGCGCTGGAACAAGTTTAAATGGGCTCTCTTAATTGCCAATCTCTGCGTCAGTCTTATTTCCCGCTCTCCGTTCTACTGTCTAATTATATCATCTACAGTTGTCCGCCTATGCCCTCACAGGCCTCATCTTCTGTCTCTGCACTTGGTTTGATGTGTTCGAGCATGCAGACATCGTCCGGGTGGGAAATCGCAATGAACTCATCCTCTCTACCGCCGCCGCTGCCCTCGCTGCACTCACCTCCGTTATTGGTTGGGCCGGCATTCTCCTCAACAACCGCTCCTTCCTAGCAGTCTATACCTTCGCTCTCTGGCTGTGCTTTGCCCTTCTCGTCACACCTGGCTATCTCACCTACAAACAACGTACATTCAATCTCGAAGGCAAGACCAACGCCCAATGGTCTCGCGACCTCGACGCAAAGGGCCGCCTCAGGATTCAGAACAGACTCCATTGCTGCGGGTACTACTCCCCCTTCGTCGAAGCCACTGTCTCCCAGACCTGTTACGCACGCTCTGTCCTCCCAGGGTGCAAAGACGCATACATCAGATTCGAGAAGAACGTCTTGCGCCTGTGGTACACCATCGCATTCTCCCTCGTCCCACTCCAGCTCGCCATCATGCTCGTAGGACTGTTATGCTCCAACCATGTGACGTACCGTTTCGGCAAAGGCATGATGCCCAAAGCATACAGGCTGAGCATGGGAAGCATGGGTGTCATTATGGATAATTATGCAAAGTGCGTGTCTCTGTTTTATCTGGTTCTACCTTCTTGTTGTGTGCTGACGATTTTTTTTACCCGCAGTCAACTTGCAGAACAGTATGGTTCAGACGTCGCTGCTGACATACTTGCGCGTTCCCAAGCGAATTCGCGTCTTGATTCGTATACTTCTGGTAATGCTGGTACGGGCACAACGTACATGTCCTCCCATGGTCGGTATGATTCCCTGGGTATGAAGGCGCCGGAGAGTATGTGAGTGTGGGCATACGCTGGGTCAGGCGAAGGGACTTTCTTTCTTTCTTCCATAATTCATCTAACGCATTCCTGATCATTGTTGTCCTGTTTGGTACGTAATTGCTCTAATCGTGCGCGACGCACGTATTCGTTCATTTTGCTATATGCGCTCGTACTACACCCACTACTTGCTGCGTCCGGTCTTTACACCAATATACAACGTTTTCTCGCAACCATCCATCTAATGGCAAACTAGAGGCCCCCGCTGCAGAAGTCTCCAACACCCAAATTTCAATGGAATCACTGAGACAAGGCGACTCTCAATATACGCATTCGATGACTTGATACCGCGATCACTTTAGGGTCTCGGGAGAAGATAGGTTGCTTATTAGCAGCATGCTAATTAGCGTTAATAATGCATACCTGAATTAATGATCGCTAATGATTCTAACGGTGCTAAAAACTCAAGTTATGACTTGATCATACTATAGTGCTCATGTACGTGTGCATTATGCTGATCAGGTCAGGGACTTATCGGACTCACGTCAAAGTTGACCGGCTAGTGCTTGAAATTTTAGTGCCGCAACAAGTGTTACCCTACAGGAAGCACTGTCACGACGTCCATTTTATATAATCGGAAGACATTGCTGATGGAATAAGGATGGCATGTGGACGTTAGCTCGACAATTTCGTGTATCGATCACCGTCGTGGCACGACTAGGCAGTAAATCGATCAAACCACTCCTTGATTCCCCTGGCGCTCTCTTCCTTTGCCCAGCCTGCACGGAACAATTAGTGCCTTGTCGTGTTCATAAACGTAGATTGCATCAGGTCGCTTACGTTCCGTCTCAATATCTGGGTCGCATCGCACGGCGAATCCGTGTTTGACGCCCGAGAACACTTGGAAATAGTACGTGCACTTGCGGCTGACCATAATATCTTCTGCGCGTCTGCGCTCGGCATGTGGGAAAGTGTGGTCTTCCTCTGCCAGATTGTCATTAATAGCAATCACGCATCTTCACGAAGAACTTTTACCTGCACAAGAAAGTAGGAGTGGTCCTGTCGTGGTGTAATGTTTGCAGCTGGACGACATGTTGAGCACGAGAACATACCTTCAAGTTTTTCGAAGTGGCTTTCGTCAAGGAACGCTGGGTGAGCGAGCGCTCCTGTAGTCCTCGGGCGTGGGCACCATTCGTTGATATGTCAAGTTCGGTGACTTACCAGCGACTACAGACCCTGCAGCACACAAGTCCATAACGAACGGGGCTCCAAAACAGTACCCTGACCACGTATGTTTAATATTTTTTCGCGTTGCTTGTATGCTGACGAACCGACAGCGCAGTACTTTTTCTCAGCCCCTATACCACAAATATATCTCAACACACTTGACGACACAGAACGAGCGATGTACCATATTTTGATTTTACGGCATCTAGCCAAGCGGGGAACGCGTCAATGGCTAGTTTCCGTACTCCCATAATCCATGCCTCGCGATCACGACCAGGTTCGTGGTTTGGCACGGCGTCGCCAAAGAAGTAGTCGGGCCCAAGGACGAGATAGCCTAGCTCCATCGTCTTACTTGGATCTTGCAAAATAGACATACAGCGACGCACCACAGGACGCGAAATAATCTTGAAGCAACTTGTTGTTGATGAAAAGCGGACCCCAAATGTCCGCCAGGAAGAGTATTACTTTTTGTGTCGCAGCAGAACTCGGAGGTTCAGATATGTATGTTTGTATGCCACCCAAGTCTTCGATGCGACCGACGGGTGTACCTGTGTGTTTCACACCGGAGAAGCAGCAGGCTGCAGGAGCTGAGGCGAGTGTGGGAGACATCGTCGAAAGTGCAGAGGTAATAACCTAGTCACACTCTTTATGTGATGCTTAAACTCTGACGATAGCGTTGGTCATCTGACCCTGCTCCAAAAGAAAGATGCATTCTCATGGAAACTCGGGATGCCGGATGACCGTATATCTTGAACGTGTTTGAATATTGTAGAGGATCCGGGGGATCAGCTGGTTGCAATCGTGATTATGATACCAACGATAGCACCAATCTATTTTTTCCTCCTTGCGGAATGTGTCAGTGCTCTGAATACTTCAGCTGAACCATGTGTCAATTGCAAAACAGTATTGGAATGCGAGCATGATTTAGTGGTACAAATTTCCCTCGTGACGTATGAATTTCTAGTCAGAACTAAGCACTCGTGAACCGCTTGAACCATCCTATCATCGTACGTTGGCACTCTTCTTTAGCCCACTCTATTGGAGCAAGGTCGATTGAGAAATAAATTAGGGGAAAAGATGGCAGGAACTAACTTTGAGTCTCCACTTCTGGATCAGCCCTTGTCCCGAAACCATGCGAGACTCCGCTGAATATCTGGAAATAATAAGTTGCCTTCTTCTCTACCAGGATGTCCTCTGTGCGTCGTCGTAACGGCGCTGGGAATGCAAAGTCCGTTTCTAGGAGCTGCTGTGAGCAGACCATACCTTAGAGTAATGTAATTCATGAAGCTCGCTCTACCTGCACAAGAGAATAACAAGGGTACTAGTGCATAGCTTGTTTAGTCCTGGTTTCGAGAAGTAATACATTAGCGCACACCTTTGCTCTCTTTCACATCCTGCTCGGTCAGGTTCGTAGGATGTGCCACAGCAGCTAGCGAGTTGATTGGCATGTATTGCGTAGTAGAAAGCTATGTCACATACCACATAACAACATATCAGTAGCCGCAACCTTGAAAACCCATGGCGCGCCGAAACAGAAACCTTAATAAAACATGAAAGTGGTGGTCTTTAATAATCCAGCCTACTCACCAACGGCACAGTACTTTGTGTTCGTGCCTTTGAGTCGCTGCATATCATTTCGGCATATCATGTTTAATGAAAGATATCATACCGAACATTTCCTTGACGCCATCCACCCATTTGGGGAGGCTAGCCTCGGCCTGCTCAACAGATTTTGTTCTCCACGCCAGACGATCCCATCCAGGCTCTTCATTGTGCAGATGAATAGGATCGCCGAAGAAGTAATCTATCCCGACTACGGTGAAACCTGTCTGGCTTATCAATACCCCCACGAACATCTACGTGCGTACAAACATACCTTGAGAAGCGTAATAGTCTTGAATCAACTGAGCATTGATATAGAAAGGCCCAAAGACATCTGAAAAGTAGAGGATAACGGTCTTCACACCGGAGGCAGAGGACTGCGGAGCGGACAGGTATGTAGGTACGCCAGCAATGGTGATGCTTTCGCCCTTGGGTACACCGCTATGCGGAACTGTAGTAAAACAGTGGTCGGTCAAGGGGCCGGCGAGTGTAGACGACATAGATATCGACAAGGAGAACTAAAGTGGACAAATACACGCGGGTTCAAAATGCCCCCTTTTATACTTACTGTAACTGGCGCTGAGTAAGGCAAGTCAGATAGTGATCATCAGAATCAGACGCTCTAATTATGTAAGTAGATCAAGGCCGCTCTCATGGAATGTGGATCCATGGAGGATGGTTCTGTTAAAAATAGTTAATCCTGCGCTGTTGCATGTGGTTATGATCAGCACCTTTGTTTTTGTTTTGGTGACTTAGGTATACTTATAGTCATGCAAGCTTGGAATTTGTGTTCGACGATTCTCTGTTCGTCGCATCGCTTAAACTTTCCGAAGCTCAGGTACTACGACTATTGATCAATATGAATATCCTGAGGTCGCCTCAACACCTGGATGAGATTGCCACTAGCCCACTAGTAAGGAACAAACGAATCAACAATTCGTTATCCATCTAGTGCTTACTCGCAGTATCACAATGTCAGCCTCGGCATGAGCTTAACCTCAAAGCGTATGCTCGAAGAATCTGCTGGTGGCATTAAGATGTGACTCCTCGTAACATAGTATAACGGCAAATCACAAAGAAATGTATATATGTACACATACTCATTACTCCTGAAGTTAGGGTGTGGAGCGATAAATAGGTCATTGACTGATTATATACCATTGAGAAGGTATGAACAACAAGGGGGCGACGAGCGGGAGCTAACGAGTTAGCTGGAATGCGAACTAAAAGATTGTAAGTACTCACATCTCAGTCTCTAGTACGTAGGAGCAGGACTAAGATGTTCATGTTAGCGTCTGTCGCGCTTTATAGTAAGGAAAGTTTTCTGTCCGTTGTAAAAGGAATGGTATCGGTATGAAATGGATAAGTTTTGACAGTGGCGCAGGCTAACTGTAGACGCCCGATTAGGATTGCGCTCATTCCTCGCTATCACATGTCATCGATATCCAACAATTATATGGTGTACCTTTCATATCCATCAGCGAAAGTCACACTGATGAGTTACGGAGCTCACCTGAAAAGTGGACTGGCATCTCCCATGTCCCTGAATTCATCTCTTCTGTCGTCAGTAATATTTTCTTCCCGACACTGTGTTTCTTTCTTCTTATTAAGCCGGTTATAGTCCCACATAGCGAACATGCTCATTAAAATTCTGTTATAAAACCATGTTACGTATATTGTGTTTCGGAAGACTGAAAAGACATACGAAAGGCTGAGGAATGCCATGACCGTGCCATGCCCAATGTGATACCGCGGCGGATCAATATAAATAAAGGAGGAGCAAATCCTAAGACATGCATGAGCAGACAACGTGTGTTTGTGTAGCATGACGTACCCTCCAAGGTTACCCAAACCGATGACTATCGCTATGACAACTCCACGCTTTAAGTCCCCCCCTGCATTCGAGATCATCCAAGCAAGGTCAACTGCAACAGTTGAGAAGACGCCAAGAGCAGCCAGACAGGCTCCAGCGTAGGATGGACCTGCTTGTACGCTACAATAAAGTAAGATATATCCCACAAGAGACACAAAGGCGCCGCCAATGATGTACGGGCCACGAAGATTGTGCTGGTCAGATTTTATGCCAACTAGGATGGTAGCAATACAGCCAAGGACAAATGGTGGAACTGAGAGCAACTGGGCATTGGCAGCGGAGTAACCAAGATCGTTGATGATAGTTGGCGAAAAGAGGGCAATAGCATAACCAGGAACGACCAGCCTAAAGAAGAACTCAACTCATATGTGTGAGGTGACAGGAGGCAGTGAATACCCAATATAGATGAGAGTTTGGACGTAGGTCTTGTAATCTTTCATGGCTTGTAAGACGAATCGAATATGGTAGTGGGTGGAAAGGTTATTCGCGTCCTCCTTGAGCATATTCACGATGTAGACTCTCTCCGACTCCGTCAAAAACTTGGCTGTTTCGGGATACTAAGAAGCCTAAAATCAACAGGCGAAGGGCACGGCAATGCGCGAACCCACATCATACATCAAGAAAAAGGACAGAAATGCGACGAGGACTGTGACTGATTGAAAATTAAGATCCTATTTACCTTAAACCTGAAACGACTTACCAATGCCCTCCAAGCAAAACTAGCAATGATTATAAATTTAGTAAATTCTCAGTCTGAAATGACGCAGACATACAATCCATTGCCAACCATGCAATCCTCCGACGCTAGTTGGCGAATTAGTGGTGGTTAGCAAGGGGCAAAAACCACTTACCCCTCCATGTACTCAATACCATACCTGTATGCAAGCAAGCGAGTTAATTGGGTGTTGATAAATTCAAACGACTTACGCAAGAAGCCCGCCGAAGGCGCCTAATAACCAAATAATATCTAAACAACTAGACATCAGTGCTGATTAAAATGCTACATACCTGCGATTGTTGCTGCGGAGAAGAATATGGCGATGCGTTTGGACAGTTGAGATCGCGGATACCAGAGACAGAGGTAATAATTCACTCCAGGGAATAACCCTGCTTCTGCCAAACCAAGGAACAGTCGAGCTCTATCATTACACTGGTTAGTTTGTTCGTTTCCGCTTTAACAATGCGTTTTACTCACACAACTAGAGATTGGAACGAATTGACGAGACACATAAGAGTCATCACAAGACCCCATGCGACCATGATAGTTGGTACTGATCAATGTTAGGCAATGAGGGAAAATAATGCAGTGGTGAACTTACTCCAGCGCGATGGTCGGAATAACTTGAGTGCGATGTTCCTATAAATATTAGGGTTGGCACATTCCTCTTGTTGTTAAACATACGAAGGGACCTCAGCCAAGCTATACGGGATCTAGAGGGGTGCTCAGCATTTAATTGAACGAATGTGGACATGAAGCGCACAAAAAGGACGGCCGCAGCAATGTTGTACTTGAAGCCAGTCAGGTTTAGGTCCGTGGACATGCCTGCGACCTTCGCATTTCCTGATAATTGTTTTACCGTCGATCAACGGAATGTATGCGCTACACCCTTCAACTAACCAACATTTACCCGGTCTCTGAATGGGAGCATAAAACATGAAGCAATAATAGACAAAACAGACATTCAAGCGGACTCACAAGAACGATAACAGGAACAGTGAAGTCACTAAAGGTAATAGGTGCCAATCAATCTTGCGCAGAATACGCGCTCGTTCTCCAGGATTCAGCTCCTCGATGATCTGCTTTTCATCCCCATCGGAGTTCGTGCCTTCGTGCAACGCGCCCTCCTTGGTCATGGTACAGATCAAAAGCAGAGACTCCGCTCAAATTTTAAGCTATTCTGCCTATAGATTTCGTCAGCAACTCACGACCAGCGCAAGCCCCAAAATACAGCTCGGAAAAGAATCTGATGAGTACCTCGGTTTGTTCTCAACGTAATGAACAGCTTGATATCCAGAGAGCCTGGAATATTTGGTTCTCTGAGTAGTTAGTGTTGGTGACAGACCTTTCCTTAAATTATGTTACCGAAGTGGGCCGTCATCTTCGGACCAATGAATTTTGCCCACGCGAGGGCGAGTAAGGTAAATTGCACTGCGGAGGTCAGGTGGTGGTGTGGCGAACATCAAATTTACGACATATCATAATGATGTGGCACTTGACTATACTTAGTTGACCGTGCTAACGACCAAAGGAATAGGGGTAAGTCTAGATTCCTGTACATGATCAAAAACAGCAGGGCGCACGCACAACATAACAGGTTTTATGCCGGCATGAGGGTATGGCGTGATATCTTCACGTCTACAATTTCCGTGTTCCCCTGCTGCGTATTCTAATAAGTAGTCTCTAGTGGCTGTTGATATAAGTAGAATTAATTAAGATAGTATGGCCTCTCCAGGCGGTCAAGGGTATTCACCCAACTGTAAGGCGACTCAAATGACCGCATTGACGTGGCTTTGAGCCAAAAGAATGGCAAATTGTAATAAAATCTATACTTTCATCGGTCATTTGAAATGAAAAAGAAAGAAACATTGCACGGTACTGCAATTTCGCAAATTCTGCTATGGCAGATCATTGTGCACAGGGAGAAGCAACACAGTATCATCAATGTGTTGTCCCAGGCTATGAGGCGCTTACGACAATGCCACGCTGGCACTCTTCCTTCGACCGTCCTGAATAACCATGTCAATTTGCAGATCATGGATAAGTAGACGAGAACAGCCCCAAACGCATAAATAAAAATAATAGTGAAATGATGTGCGCTAGAAAAGAGAAGGGAAAAGAACAGCACGAGGGGAGATACAGGCAAGCCGCCACTTACACTTGTCCCCGGCAGTTTCGAGAAACTGTGCCTGTAGAATTTCGTGTTCAGGTTACACGACGACTCGGGGCAAAACGCGCCAAACTAAACTACTGTAAGTAGATAGCTATATAAACTAAATGTTGGAATTTCGCGGCTGCGCTAAGAACGAACAACGAAATGTTATAGGCAGGGAACCCTTTGCAAACGCGCAAAGGTTCTCGACTCGTAGGTACAACTATATATGCATAAATCTTATCTTATCATAGAATGTAAAATAAACTATCACATGCGAAATGCGAAATGCGAAATGCGAAATGCGAAGGACTTCAACAACGCCCGAATTATTCCAATACTAAATGCCTCATGTACTACATGTGGCCTACCCGAGTCCGTTCGATTGAATACTCCAACAGTGCCATCACTACGAATCAAGTCAATGAAATGTCAAGAAATATGAGCTTCAAGTTACTCTTGCTTTGAGATGCGCCTGCAACGTCGACAGAATTTGTTATGTAATTGCTTGGGTATGGATGGTGAAAGAGCGAACTTACCGCAGGAAATAGTACCGTTGACCACGTCCATGAATCATGATATAGCGAAGATACAGAATGACTTGTGCATTTGTGAATGTGTCAGCATTTCGCAGGGCTGTAGTAGGATGGGCTTATATAAAGACAACCTATGCACGCCGCTACTCACACAGACGGATTTGATCAAGGAGGTCATCAAGCTCACGCAAGTTCGATTGATCTCTGCATTAATGACCATGTCTTCTTGACGCAACATGGTGATTGTTGGAATTGGCAAGTCGTCCGGACTCTTCGGAAACGTTATCTCCCCGTTAATAGTTATATGTTTTCATTCTTACTTTGATTGATCGTATATCTTCATTCTAGTGCCTGCATGTCAATGTCAGCTGTTTAGGTTAGACCCCGCTCATAGCACAATATTGATTCAACTTCGACATCTTTCATTTCAAGTTGTATTTAGTCTTCTACGATACGTGGTTCGTACCTCAGGTCTCAGGCGTTGTCTCTCTCCCGAGTGCGCGACTGAGTATACTATCCTTGTATAGTCACGCACGGTCGAAGTTTTACTTCTACAAGTGATCCCTGCTGCGGTATCTGCGCCTGAGTTACTCAAGTACCTGGAGTGGAGAAGACCATGATGATGGCGCTTGAGTATTGTGCAGCAGCACAAACGTCTGTTCCCGTGCTTCCTGGTCTGTCCAAGTCTGTCGATCTTGCTTCTAATTTACGCTCCCTCATGACTTGCCACATCGTCTCCCCTACCGAGTCACAGGCACCCACCGCTTCAGCCTCGAATTTTAGCGTGTATTCACTCTGCCTGCCAGGACACTGAACAGGAGCGCTATCGATCAATCCGGGGTACTCGGTATTTTGTCACTGCACCGGCATCCGCACAACGTTCCATCGATATATCAGCTACATTAGTTAGCCCGGAAGCGAATAATGCCCTCTGAAAATAATAAATGTTTCAACTTATGATGGCCGACATACTCGACGTGTGCGGTACTTGCTGTTTTATGTTGTGTCTACAAAAATACAACACGCAGTTACCTGATGGTTGGATCCCCAGTTCATTATAGGCAATACCCCACACGCAATGGTATATGATGGTCTAATAGGCTCTGTCGAAATCTAGTCTGAGAGGTGTTCGCATCATTGACCATCCTCATCAAGCTGCACGAGCATGGCCACAGCGTCATAGCAGGAGGTAGCAATCACAATGTTAAAGAAAGATGGCGGGACACTCAACCACCAGGCCTAAAACGAACATACTGGAATCAGCTGAACAGTTGTCAGAAGGAGCATACCTACGCACTTAGTTCCGAGCCCACCATCGCGGTGAGCATTGAAACCGATTTTCCAAGTTATGCACTTGATGTGGCATAGGACAGGAATCATCGGCATCTTTATCCCTCCACACTACAAGCAACGAGACAGTTGATAGCTGGATGCAATCTGAAGGGATATTCAGGTTCTCGGATTTCGCATCCAGATGCACCGGTGCATAAGTGCACACAGGAAGACCGATAGAGTGCTTGATGAAGGTAGGGGCGTTCAAGGACAAGTACGAGATGTTCCGGTCAATTTTCTCGCCTGGTCGAGTATCGTTTCTTCTTGCTAATGGGAAAATCGAAGACATGACGATAACCACCTGCAGCCCGGTGAGGTCTTTTGAGCACGACCTGAGATTTGCCTGAGCTGAGTCTCACGGGAACCCACTGTTCCGAGTAAAACGATTCAGAGTTTGAGATCTATGAAGGACGTGAGCAGTAAATATATGTATGTTATACTTATAGACTCTCACTTGAAGTTCCTTTGGACTTCGTATCAGTTGGCTTGTATCGGGCATTATTGCTTGAGCGAGACGGGTTGATCATGAAAGTAAGTAAAACGAACTTCGAAGATAGTCGCGGACTTCCTTCTGATGAAGCGGACTTTGGTGGCCGTGGGTAAACGACGGTGATGTCTGAAGGAGCGCCATATCATCAAGTTCAAGAACTAAGCTTGTCTTCTACTTTGGCTTTACTGCGTATCCATGTGTGGAATGCATGATCGGTTTCAGTGCATTCTGAATTAGTCGATTAAAGTGAACCAGATCTAGAGCAGAATGCGTAGCAGAGAAACTGACTTGTGCGTTCGTCGGGGTAGCAATGGGGCTAAATGTGATATTACAAGCACATCGATGACCAAGCGAAGATACGCGGACTACAGACGGTTGAACCATACTCGTTGGCA
Organism: Rhizopogon vinicolor AM-OR11-026; assembly: GCA_001658105.1. Taxonomy (NCBI): domain Eukaryota; kingdom Fungi; phylum Basidiomycota; class Agaricomycetes; order Boletales; family Rhizopogonaceae; genus Rhizopogon; species Rhizopogon vinicolor. Next base: position 21,697 of record KV448325.1, on the reverse strand, counting down.
AGATTGAACACGTCTTAACATGACCGATGCCTTTCCTTCCACGCTCACCTTGCGAAACCTTGTTCAGGTAGCCCTGTATAGGTTCGTCGTGTGAACTGTGAGTGAGTGAACATAAATCAAGATAAGTTACCATGACGTAGCATACCATGGGGTAATAGTCACGGTGAAGATATGAGAACAGTAGAGGATGACGTCCTCGGAGTCGGAGGCCCAGGGGCTTATAGCCACTGGCTCGGAAAAATCTGCCACGTCGATAAGCTGTCTCAGAATCACGTCGTGTCCGTGGATGTGGATATTTGAAGACTACTTGATTATGGCACTGTGGAAGAGACAATAATTACTTCCATATGGCATGGCGCGTAGTGTATCGAAGTCTGAAGAACAATACGACAGCAACTCTCTAGAGTTGAATAGGAAGGAAAGGAGCACGTGATGCTATGGGAGGTATCAAGGCATTTCACCGAAGACCGGGACGTGAGTACTTGAGTAACGTGTGTTTGGCTGTACAATTTGCCATAGACAACTTTGTTCGCTGTGAGACTGGACCAACATGAACATGTGCATTGGTGCAGTGAATGCCTTTCCACTATAGAAGATTTTGTTGTTAAATACTAAATTTCAGCCCTTACCAGTTCACATCGTAATCTGCAATCTCGCTCTCGCTCTTCTGCTGTTTACCGACTATGACGGCCAGTCGATGGCGGTCCGTTAACCACCACCGCAGTATGTAAGTAAACAGCGAGAGATCCAGTAGGTGCGGTCCATCGCGTAATAGTGATATAAAGCAACGCTTGATGAGAAAATCGGATGCTGTGAGCCTGTGAACAAGTTCCTGGGCCACTTGGCGGTATTGCAATCCAAGGGCAATGTCAGAAGAATACCGGTTCGAGACCGTGACTTTCAAAGCTCGTGGTGCTCGAAGACATTACCCGAAAATGCGAATAGTCTGCTCATAAGTTAAGCCTTCCAGACTGCAGACAGCGAATTGGACACAGAATCTGAGTATCTTTGGCTGGCCTGTTCCTGCGTGTTGGAAGGGTTTGAGACCGATGTTGAACGCGGTACAAAAGCCTAGAGGGTTCTGGAGTCTTCCCACGCCAATTCCATTACGATTCCTAGTCTGAGACGGGTAGATATTGATAAGTCAGCCACACAACAGGCTTATCCTCCTCCATCATGGCCGACTCGACACCACAAGAAATTCAGATAAATGTCAAGGGTGCGGTCGCTACCCACTCATTGTAATGCTATACTGACTAGAATCAGGGCCGAGCGAGCTCAAGTTGCAGATCACAATCAGTACGGACAAGACTGTACTCGACCTCAAACGCGCCATCGCAGACAAGTCTGATGTAGAGGCTGATCGGCAGAGGCTTATATACTCTGGTATGTGTTATTGTATTTGACAAGATATTTTTCATTCAGTGTTCAAATCTACAAGGTCGAGTATTGAAGGTATTCTACACACCCTATCACACCCAACCACTCTTACTCACTGATCCCCCTCATACATAGGATGATGATGTCCTATCGACGTACAAAATCCAATCTTCTCACACTATCCACATGGTCAAGGGCGTCTCCCGCTCCAACGCATCCACCTCCCAGTCATCCTCTACCCCGTCCACAGCCCTTCCCACAATGCAAGCCGGCCAGAACCCCCACGACCCACTGACGCAACTGAACTCCCACCTCGGCTACGGTGCCCTCGCAGGTTTCAATCCATTCGCAGAACTTGGTCTGAACCCGAACGATCCAAACATGATGCAGAACATGATGCAGAGTCCCCAATTCCTCCAGCAGATGAGCAGCGTCATGGGTAATCCTGCGGTTCTAGACCAAATCATCGCTAGTAACCCCCAGCTCGCTGCTATCGGCCCTCAAGTCCGCGAAGTCTTCCAGAGCGAGCGGTTCAGGGAGATGATGTACGTCGTCTTGTCTTGTTTACACCTACAGATCTTGTGCTCACCACATCTCATACGTGCTAGATCAAATCCAGAGTCCCTCCGCTCAATGCTCCAGATGGCATCAGCTTTCCAGGGTGCAGGTGGTGCAGGTGGTGCAGGTGGTGCAGGCGCCAGCCCATTTGGCGGAGGATTCGGATTCCCAGGTGCAGGAGCAAGCACCGCCTTCCCAGCGCCTGGCGATCCATCTACCGCACCAGCATTGACTACCTCCACCACCACCAACACCTCCTCTAACTCCCAGCCTGCCCCAAATCCTTTCGCGTCCCTTTTCCCTCCCGTCCCCCCAGTAGGGACAGGCGCAGGCGGAGCATCAGCCAACCCATTCGGCATGTTTGACCCTGCAACCTTCGCACAGATGCAAGCTGCCTTGGGCGCTAGCGGTGCCGGTGCTGGAGGCCTAGGCGGATTCGGCGGATTCGGTGCGCCCACTCCTCCTGCTGCACCAGCTGACACGAGGCCGCCCGAGGAACGCTTCCAGGTGCAGTTGCAGGTGCGTCTTGTGTGCTGCGTGTGGCGCGTGATTATCTAATGGCTTTTTCCTTGTTCTTTTCCTTTTTCGTCTGTCTTACTTGGCCTTTCCTTGGATCTGCTTTTGGGAGATAGCAATTACAAAGTATGGGTTTCACCAATGCATCGCAAAATGTTCGGGCATTGCTTGCGACGGGTGGCAACGTGCATTCGGCGGTTGATTATATTCTAAGCGGGGGAGGACTGTAGGGGAGAGCGAGGTATATGTACTATGTAGTACATGGTATCGGCGATGTGAATCTTTCCCCTTTCTCGTTACGTTAGCCTTTAGACATTGACAATCGCAGATGCTGTACGGTAATAAAACTCGGTGATCGAGTATAGTACGAGTGGAAATACGATGGGGAAGGATCATCATAGAGTCGACCTACGTAAATCATGGAGGTAAATCCATCTCGCCTGCAGCAGATCCTTCCTCAGAGAGCTTCACACGCTTGACGTCTTCATAAAATATTTCTATCGGTGAAGATGCTCGTTTTGAAGCCTCCGTTGTTGGGGATTTTAGCGGTCTGAAATACGGTTGTGAGAGCCAATGCGGCAGCACCCTGAGCCCCGTCGTAGGCTCGATCGTGATCAAATCATCAATAGTTGTCCCGCCCTTCATAGCCTCCGTAGTATCCCTCTGCATACGCTCCTTCATCTCATTCGCGACTTCAACATACTCCTCGACGACATTCGGCCCTCTGATCCGACCCAATCTCTCCCTCAGATCCGTCTCCCGGCTCAGAGCAGGCCGCATGATCTTAAAAAGGTGACCTTTGACTGCGCTCGTAGCCGTGGGCGTCTTGAGGCTCTTGACGATATCTAGATACTCAAGCGCAAGGTCCACATGGGGCGGGTGAGCGCCTCTCAGCATCGATGATGGGGGTTCCCCTTCCCCACATGACGCAGGAGCGAATAAGGCAGGGTTATAAAGCTGCCCCTCAGCGCTCATAACTCCATCCACGCCGGTTTCCTCCATGCACTTCTCCACATCCTCATAAAACAAGACATTGCCATTTGCGAACACGGGCACCCCGACGGCCTCTTTCACTGCTTTGATATGGGCCCAATCTGCAAGCCCCGTGTTTTGCCCGCGTTGTGTGCGCAGGCGACCGTGACAAGTGAGGATCTGGGCTCCTGCAGATTCGAGCATCTTGGCATACGCGACCGTCTTTTCGACGGAGGGAAAGATTCGGAATTTGGCGGTGACGGGTACGGCAAGGTTTTCGTGGAGGGTGTTGACTATTTTAGTGAATATATCGGTGGCCCTAAGAATTCAGCACTCTCACACAATACAATCAGATAGAAAAGCGATGCGCACTCAGTCGATAAATCAGCTCCCACTCATCCATCAAGAAGCTCCCGTAATGACCTTTCCTTGCGATATCTTGAGGGCACCCGAGATTGATGTCTACGGCGTCGCAGTGGTCTTGCACGGCGAGTGCGCTGGTGAGTAACTGTACGGGATCGTTGGCGCAGAACTGAACGATGAGCGGACGATCGTGTATGGATGAGCCTTCTTCAAGGAATGAGGTATTGAATGCCTGGGCGCGATAGGCGTGTGCCGAAGGGGGAGAAAACATCTTTGCATTGATCATGGGAGTGTAGCAAAGCTAGGTAATGTAGTGAATGGCAGGAACAGAAAAGTGGTGCTAATCGGTATATACCTGGGCACCGTATCGGCGAGATAGAATTCTCCAGGCCTGTGACGTGTAAGTCAATAGCGACGAATTGAAGTGATAATGAAATCTGCCCACTAATTCACTTTGATCCACCATCGGTGCGACGATGAGTTTTGGACTACCAAGTATTTGCTGGTAGAAGTCGTACCCAGTGAGTTTTCTGGGACGATCGGAAGTGGTTTGGACAGTCATTATGGCTTCAACCTTTTGGAAAATGCGCTCGCGCAGAGCGCGCGGGATGAGGCGAGCGAAGGAACTTATTGGGGAATCGGCGCAGGGTGCAATAGATGAAATCCTTACTTAGGTTGTATGACCATAGGAATTTAGCGGTGCTTGAAATTTTGAAACCTTCAGGCACACTGCATGTCCCCACACAACGTTTTCGCCAACGTAGAGTCGGATATATTCGTAGATTGACCTCCAACAATTGCAAGTACTACGCTGTCAATATGTCGAGCAACGCCTACAATAGCTACAGCTCCGCAGGTCTATGAATAATTGTCACGACTCACGGTCATCCGCAGCCCCATCCTCTGTGCGCTGAAGCTTTTGTGGTCGCTCATAAGTGCCTCTCAAACAGTTCCATTCCACAATGAGTAGAGAAGCTTTCGCTCACTCCACATTCCTCTGACAAGTTATGCAGTTAGTGCCGCATTAATTTTCATCCTATGCTCTGAAATGTGGGTTGCTCGTTGCAGGTTTTAGAAAGGGATTATGCATCCTCAGTATCGTGCCTATATCGTGCTGATGACATACTGCGAGAATCAATAGATTCGAGACAAGGAGAGATCCACAATGGGGGATAATGGGCCCGCGGTCCCCACGGAGTATGGGACTGGGGGAACCGGGTGCTGCGATGTCGGTACGTCAGTATACAACTCGCTCCAGTTGCGCCACGGTAGGATTTCATCCTGATCGATATGCGGGTTTTCCGGGTTTTCATACCTTTGAGTATTAACACGATCCAGTACTTAGTACTCTAGGCTAGCAGGCAGCATCTCTGCTATACGAACGCACTGTCATTCTGTGAATTTAAGCGCAAAACGCCTATAATCAACCTGAAGAAAAAACAGATCTAGCTCAAAAACAAGCGTGTATTGAGTGCATAGAAAATGGATTTTGAAATTTTGACCAAGGAACAGACAGCAGCGCGATGGTGACAGTGAAGTGTGCCGGGCGACCTAATGCAGAAGGGGGCTACCTTCTCATACGGATCATGGTGTATCGAGCATGATTTCTACACGAGGCGGCCGAGATATCAAAGTTGGGTGGGACATTCATGATCAAGCTTCTTGATTATCGAATAGGCGTGGTGTTTTATAATAAACAGCCTAATAGAGTGTCCTCTTTCGAAATGACTAGTATCAAGAAAATTGAACAAAGATATCAATACGAAGGTCTCAACCATGCACCTTGTGCTTATCGATCCCCTGCATCAAGACATCAGCACGTTTTCGCCAATCCGCAAACATGAGGTCCGCATAATATGAAGCATCGAGGCTGCACCATTAACCAAGCTCAACCCCGCCAACTTTGACTGTGATCTTGATTGGAAACGGAGATATTCCTGCTGCATTTGTGATGAGAGGAACTGCCGTGCGCCCGCGCTCTGACGATGTATGTGTGAGCATCACGTTCAAAGCCTTTACAAGCGTGGACGCGAGATTTGCATTGAATTCCTGCCGGTCTGTCCAAGTGAAAACATTGAAGCACAATCGCATCAGCTGGATGAAACCTTACCTCGATCTGACTTGGGCTGTCGCATCTCAGCGTTTACAATCCTGTCATGTACATCAACCACACTGTGACAACAAGTATGACCACAGAAACGCACCATTGTTCCCATGGCACTTCCTCCTCCCCAGCGTAAACCTGAAACCATGACTTCTTTGCCTTCTTCTCTGAGAATGTTACTATCATCTGAACAAAAGGGCATGAGGAGAAGGGAACAGTATAGATGCATAATAACTCACTTGACCACGCTTGTTCGCTCCACTTTCGATGCCTTTCCAAAAGATATCCACTTTCTCAGTCACAAGTTGCTCCATCTCAGGATCCGCAACACCTGGCTGTAATGACAAATGAAATGCTCTCTTGATCAAATAGAATTGAGCCTACAAAACTTACCATGGTGACATCCAGCACCTCGAAAGTTTGAGGCTTTACAGTCCCGAAAAGTCTATGGAACAGTATCGAGTGTAGGATGGCGTTGAGAACCTCTTTGGCGTTGTGTCTGTCGAGGGTCTGGGCTAGCATTGCATCAGAGGTTTGGGCCAGAGGAGGACGAGCATGTACTCACGACATCGATAGTTACAGTAGGGAAGTTGGAGTTCATGCCTGCAAGGAGGACTGCAGAGTATATACTGAATTAGCTGAAGAAGAAACCCATGAACGAGCTAGTCGCAGTTGCCTAGGTCGTGGAGGCTCTCTAAAAGGGCTGTGGGATCGGTCATGCCTCAAGGCCTCATACATGGTTATCTTATCTTATCCTTTCGCATCGCCACAGCACCAGTACTACTAGTAAGTATTAATGCTAGTACTCCATTCTCTTTGCCGCACCACACGGCAGACTGAGACTTCCGCAAACCCTCGCAGACCTCACCTTTTCAAGTTAGTTCAGCTCAGAATCGTCCGGTCACTCGGCAAAGGAAACTACTAGGCTTGGAGAGATCACCGCCGGCCTGTATCACCGACGATAGTACACTTGTCCTACTGAAAAATAATAGATAATGTCCCCCATCAGATTCTGGTCAGTTATATACAACATCAAATTTGCAGCGAACAGTATCTCAAGCAGATGAGCGTAAAAGATCAAACGCAGTATAAGTGGAGCCGAGGAGAAGTCCTAACGGATGCATCAACGTCTACGTACTTAATGAAAGTAAAGATGCACACACCGACAAGAGGGATTTCACCAAGTATGCCACCGCGTGTATTACGCTTCAGAGTGTCGTTAGCAGGTGGCCCGGTAACGGAAGCTATTGCGTTTGACATACCTTGACTGGATCTCCAGTCGTATATCCGAGGGTGTACAGAACACGAGACAGTGCCCAGAAACCACATGCGTATCCGGCAAAAACAGGATACTTCATTGCAGTCACCAAAGTGCTAACTCAGGGTTGAATGAGAATAGTATAATAGAGGTTCGACACAAATGCTCACGTCAAAATTATAAGAGGCATGTGTTCGATGGTGTTCTGGTGGGAACCTAAAAACCATTGTGAGTATGGATGCTATTACTACATGTTCTGCGAACAGGGACATACGTTGGGCACAGTTGAAGAGCAATGCTTCTTTAGAAGCAGCAGCCTCTGCCTTCTCGGCATACACTACACAAAACACCTTGTTAACCATTCCGACATGTCTCGATAGCAGTAAACACACGTACGCTGAGGGTACTTGATCCCGGATTTTGTTCTATGACTGCCTACGACTAGGGCCTGCCAGCCGAGAACCCAAGCGGTGCATACAAATCCAGCTGCAACATACCCGTAACTTGACACAAGACATCAGCGTAAGGGCGACCTTACGGCTGGGCGCTGTTAGACGTACCCTGGAGGCAAAGTGATAGATGAAGGCATGTTGACGTTTTGGTTCCAGTAAACTTGTATATGCACATACTATATAACGGCTGTAACAAGGGAACACGCATCCTGGCGGCTGCCGGCCATTCTAAATTTAGTGAGTGAGAGTCAGTAACTGTCAGCAGTCGCACTGAACCAGGTTGGCCGTGATTGGTGGGTAAACGTGACATCATATGATAGCGAACGGAAAACGCAGAGGTACCATTAGATGTACGTCCACTACACAGCGAGAAAGATAGTACAGTTTATGGGTAAAGAGTGGGTTTAAAAATGATTGACAGCAGGTGTTAAACAAACACATCGAAGATGATTCGCGGGACGAGCAATAAGATAAGAAAGGTTTGGGAAGTCGCGAATTAAGCCTTTTGCGGAACCGCTTGAGATGGGTGGGTGGGTGGAGAGGACGACGACGGAGAATGGGTGCGGTGACTCGAGGAGTCTGCATCTATATCTACGTCATGCTCCACAGTTTTTTCGACGTTGATTTCCAGCTATAGTAGGAATTCAGATAAATCTCAATGAAGCAAGGCACGAGTCAGACCTTGGTGATTCCCATGGGTTCCATCCGCGACTGCAGCAGTAAAAATGAGCTATCAGGAAAATCATTTTTGTATTGGCAACGCACAGAACCACAATGGTTTGAGCGGAAGCGGTTTGTATAACCCGGGAATGCCAAAGGAAGTTCTCCTGACATGCCTCTCTGAGCTCGCTCTTGCCGAAGTTGCTTTCGAGCGTTCAATCTGATCATAAATATGAAAAGACACGCATATATTGAAGGCTTTACGTACGTGGCCAACAGAGAGTTCGCATACACTATAGGTAACATATTTATCAGCAATGAGGATTTCGTCACAGTAGCTGGAGGACAACGCACGTTTACTAATGACAAAATGCAGCCCCATGAAAATAAGGTTACTGGGCATTACAAGCCACTGTACGCTCAGCGAGGATGAGGAACAAAACAGAAAAGAACAACGATTTGACTCACGCAAACCATGGAGACAACAGTTGCGGCGCTGCAACAATGAAGTCGTGAGGGATCATGCCTTTAATTAAAAGCTCTAACATTACCCAGTTAGAGAATTACTCTCGAACGTATATAAGATAACGGAGTTTATGACATAGTCCATGCTGTTCATCTGAGCTCCCATGAATGTACACAGAAAGTGAAACTCACCTGGAGGAAGCTTTGCGCGTAGTTCGCAGTGAGTAACAAAGGAATACCGCAATGAGAACATCAACAAGGGATGACAGCGCGAGACCCAGCGTGAAAACCCACTACGAGGACTCAAAACGTTACACAGTAATGGAAACAGAGAAAAGCCCGACGCTTACTCGGAACTGCTGCTTGAACTCCGAGAACGTGTGGAGATGAATCCTGTGCATTATGATCAATATTGCATAACACCACAGAACGTATACTTACATTTCAGCCGTCGTGACTACCGTAGCATAGAGGGATTAGTGCGTCATACCATGACCAGGAATACCAACACACCCGAGGCAGAACCTGACAGAGAACCCTCAATTCATGGACTCAAGGAAGAGTAGGAACACTCACATAACCGCAAAAATGCGAAGATCAACTATGGAGTGATATTCAGCCTGTCATCTGACGACCTTGACAGGATACTTACGAGAGGGGCAGTGATACGCCAGTCGCTACGACTCACTGCAATGGAACTCGATATGTCACTGTGCCTTGATATGACCAGTAATAGGAAAGATTACATTTGTGTATGCGATGCGCGAAGAAGCTGTGTAGGTTGGCCTTAGTCGGTGGGTATGTGCCACCAACAAAAATGACCTACCAGTGGACGATGAACGTCAAGATAGCCTACATAATTGGTGAAAATGACCTTGTTTCAGAATGACTTGGCTCACTGTTAGTGCTATCGTCATCTAGGATGAGAATAAGATGAGAGCTTGCGTAAGGTTCAATGAACTTTTACACACCGCCACGGTCCTACACGAGATGGTCAAACAGAGAGCAGGTAATGATGATAGGAGAGGCGTACTCTGGAATATCATTTATCTTCGATGTATCACCGAAGTTACGTATCAGATAAATCCATATCGATGCAAAAACAAGTCCAGTATGAGCACTGTCCAAAATCCTAACCCAGTGGTGAATGCTTGTAGCCAGGATGTAAGCTATGGGTACCGACCATATTGCAGCAACCTTCCCACAGAAACAAGAGGATGTTCAGCGAGGCATGTGATGTTTCGATACGACTCACAATAGCCTTCCTCCAGACTAGATCTGTGGGGTATTGCTTCATATAAATGAATGATTGTATTGTAACGATCCCTGAAAGTCTAGAGAGTGGCGAGATGTCCATGAGGATAGAGTTTCAAAGCGAGATAAAGCCAACATACGCAGCGGCCACAAAACCACCCAGAAGGATGGCGCCGTATGTTGCAGGCACACTAACCATATCGCACCTGAAATCTTTGTATAACTGAAAAAAGAATTACGAAGGATGAAAGGATAAGTATGAAGAATTTGCGAGCAAGAGAAAAACAAGAACGGAGGTCCAGGCGAGCAAACAATCCGGGTTTAAGAAGGATTAGCTTGGACCTAAGGTCCAGCATTCCAAGACGAACCTCAACGGCATTTCAGTGTGCAATATGCAAGCGACCTTGTGCGTCCTTTTGTGGACATCGTATACGTAATAGAAATGTAACTTTGGTTCCAGGGGTCCAAAACTCATTGCGCCGTTTCAAGACGACCAGCCAGCGCCCGGTAAAAATATCAAAGCTTTTGATTAGTAACTTATAAGCGCCCGTGTTGCTGGCATCATGGTAGCAAATGTAGTGCAGTAGGCTTCACAAACTTCGTTGAAGAAGCTCCAGCTTGCCAGCACTTTTAGTTGCCAGCCATTACTGAGCAAGGCTTTCCGGAGCAATATCGGCATTTCGGCATGTTCCTTCGTACTAACCTAAGAAAGATATTTTGATTTGATGTTATGAACGTCATGAACGTTATGAACGTTATGATATCTACGTAAGTACTGCCTAAGATTTCCCCCCGAGGATGTCGGCAGGAGATCAGTAAACGTTCTGAAACAGCAACAGAACGTTGGCTTGTGACTGCGGAATATCCATCAATTGAAGTCGAAAGTTTTAAGAACACACTCTCGCTCCACAGTACTGCTACCACTGCTGGTATCCACCACACTCCAAACAACACTCCGGGTCCGAGGTACTGCGCCACTGCTCCGAGACACGGAGAACTTGCCCTGCACCGACCGCCTATCAGGAGACGTTATATATTGCGGCATCCATTACAATCTCATGCTACATGGATTATTTCCTGGATAGCAAGAGTAGAGACTGAAATACCACGTACAACAAGTATATGCTACCTATTATATTATAAGGAAAATTGGTATATGTACGTAGATGGGTGCACCTCAATCATCTGTTGAACGACTGAGGGGATACGAAGACAGTCGAATGAACTAATGTGACGGGTAATGAGGACATATCTATATAGTGTTGTTGCACGGACGGACGGCATCGAGAGAAAAGAATGGACTGGAGAGGGAAGGAAATCTTCCCAACCATATACACAAAAATGTTCACTTTCGTAACACGAAAACCAGTGGTCTAAACTGCGGTGCATGAAATGCGATTCGGATCAGCTGACGTGGGTGAAATCCTATCAGAAATCGGAGTATTTCGCTTCGAGTAGCCGTCGATGCCTTCATACTCAATGGTCCGTTCCACATTGATCTCCAACTGGATATGAAGTCAGCTTCACAATATTCACGACTATCTTGACACATCACCTTATTGCCAGGATCCAAGCGTCGCTGGCGCAGCACTGTTAGGCTACCGTTATCCTGCAGTAACAAAAGAAATAAACATACAGAGTACTTGGACTGGTATCGGCCGGGGAAAGCAACTGGAAGCTCGTTCGAAAGGACTCCACGCGAACGTTCTTCTTGAAGCTGTTTACGCGAATTCAAGCTAGATACAGTTATATAGTCAAAACACAGTTCTCAGTTGGGCTGGAATACTCACGTTGCTAGCAACGAGTTGGCGTAAACTACAGTTCAACAAAAATTTATGAGCCACAGAAACCGCAGAGACTGTCGAGACACTCACGCTTGCTGAGCACAAAGTGGATCCCAAGGAAAACGAGATTAGGCATGGTCACCCACTACCACCGTTCGTTGTCAGGCGGGAAGGGTACATTACATTATGCGGCGTTTTACTCACGCATATCATCGAGATAATAGTGGCGGCACTGTGAATAATATTATTTGAATGAATGGCCATGCACAAAATAAGAATTACACACCTCGTGAGCGAATTGTTCTCCAATGTGTACAGAATAATGGAGTTGATGATACGGTCCATGCTGTGTATCATAGGGTATGAACTTCAGGTCCACGCAGAAATCATTTGGCTCACTTCGAATATGAGCTGCGACTGCTACGAAGCGTAACGCACAAAACCAAAGCAACGAGGACATCCACTACACATGATAATGAGAGCCCCACGGTGAACACCCACTAAGTAGGACACAGAGATTATTGTAGGGGTTTAGAAGCCTATGACGACGACTTACACCAACGTCGCGTCTGAATGCAGACAAAGTTTGCAGGTGGATCCTAGGTATTACCTTAGCTCGTGTTCGTGTAAAACAACAGGGGGAATACGCACATCTCAACAGTCGAGACTAGGTTGCCATGATGTTAAGCCTTCGAGTCAAAGTTTTAAGGGTACTCACTAATAGCAGCAACTGAAAGATGTAGCTTAGTTAGCAGGAGTGTGCACAAAGTCACAGGGCAACTCACTCAACCGCAGAAAAGCAAAAACTACCTGCAGGACAATCAGCCCATCTCATTCTGAGTATCAAATGCGAAACTTACAATAGGAACACTGATGCGCCAATCATCATGGGTCACTGAAGCTCGCTAAGTGAGGGAGTGATGTATTAGCGGGGATTGACCTACGCTTGTGAATCCGATGCGCAAAGAAACTGTAATGATGTTAGTAGACGAAATATGTACAATATAGCGATATTGTACCAGTGAACAATCAAGGTAAGGAAAGCCTGGTTCAGTCAGATTGGAATAATGTGAGACGATATGATATCTTTAACTCACCGTGAGTGCAACGGATGTTGCTAATGGACTGCATGATCAGGAAAAAAATCAGTCCTGAAGCGGGTCTATGGGTTAAATAACACGGACATAGGTATGTTGTCTATCTTATCTTCATCACCAAACCACTGTATCATATAAATCCATGATGTCGTGCAGACTAGTGCGGTATGGATAGAGTCCAATATCCTGGGGTGGCAGAATGAACCTTCCCTGCGGAACGGAAATGAGATGAAACAAACCACGTCAAACCCACCTGTGCGGAATCAACGTTAGCGTTTACGATATAAAACAGAAACCATTCTCACAATCGCTTTCGTGCGGGCTGTATCAGAGGGGTATCGCTTGACGTAGTTAAATACCTGTGCCGTTATGATCCCAGATAATCTGTTGGCAAGGGTCGTCAACCAGTCACAATGTTAAAACATGTAGTGCTACACACATAGTAGCAATAAATCCGCCGAGAAGAATAGCACCATATGTTTCCGGCAAGTTGACCATGCTTTGAAGCGGGAAGAAGGAAGAAGGACTCGAAGGGGCGGGAAAGAATCTAGTGACGACAGATAATGCTGACGTCCATTAAGAATAAAGACAGCGACGGTGCTAGTTTGACTTGGACTCGGCAGTATTCCAAGACTTATGAGCTTTGATGCGGATGGCGCTAGCAGTAATGTATTTCTGACAGCGATCATATACTTATGATCGCTGTCAGAAGTGCATGATCGCTTTACATGTCAGAAGTACATCAAAGCTCATAGGCCGAGTCAAAGTCAATCAGCGTTAGTCCATGGTACTAGCTAGTGTAATTGGTAAAAGTTACATGCTGGCGAATGGTCCTAAATTTGGGCGATCCGTAGACACGATCCTTGTGAAATGATAGAAGTTGGAGACATTCGGAACCGTAACCGTCTGAGCTCCATATTGCATCTATTCATAGAACTAGTAATGAAGTTGAAAAAATAAAGATCGAATTGCCTGATTGAGGCAGCAAACATTGCACAATACAAAGCCCTTTGCAAGCCCCACGAAGCTGGTAACTGCCACCTAAATTGAGTTGTGATTAATTGATGTATGATGATCTATATAAATTCTAGAGCAGATAAACGTATCAAATGTCCAGCGTGCACCATGCTGCATGATGAATTATAATCATATTACTGCCTACTCCATACGCAAAATCACTGACCGTACATCTCCGTACACTCAAGCCCAATATCAAGGTAAGCAGAGCTAAATATAGGCGCGGACTAGTGAGGGTCACCGGTACCGGATTCAGGCATAAATACCAGTTATCTTGCTTGAAGCCGTCGCGGGTTTGGAGTCCATGGTGCGAGTCGGATAAAGTCGGACAGGCAGAACGCATAATTATGAGACAGTATGCCATCATGGGTCGCCTCTGTACAGTATTTATTCCTCAATTGATCCCGCCTGTGTCATTTCTTGGAAACTTACAAAATGAATTCAAATTCGAGTAAGGACTTGCCAAGCTGCAGCAGTTTCATTCGCGGCTACTTGTAAGCCATTGGAGTTGCTCGACAATCTTCGACCCGGCGTTTCGCGCCCGACATGCTCCGCAAAACTCTTTGAATTGACCTAACGCAGACATATATATGAAGTCGATATATTTCAAGATAGGGTTGTTAACTGCGACGTGTAACTCACTAGCTGTACTGTTACTACTGTAGGCCGCAGTTCCTAGCGCAATGGGGAAATGGTTGTTGGCGCTCTAGATCCTAATTTGAGCGATTTGCAGCATGTCATTGTTTATTTTGCCAGAGGAACGGGCGATGTCGAATCCCGGGCGTTCTGTGAGATACTTCAATATCTTCCTCGATTCTAATAATGTCCTGAGGATCAAAGGGGGCATGATAAAAAGCTGGCGTGAACGCTTGCCTATAGAATACTATAGCCGCCGTCAAGCAACTAGGTTGTCACCGGTGGTCGTGATGATTGCACGTATCGGCGTCCATCACGGAACAGGCTCTAGAAGGCGGATACATAGGGTTTCGGAATATTAATGGCTTTGAAGGTCCTTGCGCTAGAGTTCACTGGCAGTACTTTGAAGTTTTGGTCACTTCAAACATCGGGTGATGTAATAGTACCACGCGTCGGTCACGGTCACGTCACGCTTAGCATCCTTCTCTCGAGCTCATCCAACATCTTTAACCACCACAGAGAACAGCGTCATCATGGCTGTAGGTCAAATCATTCGTAGTCTCTTCACAGGCTGATCAGTATCAAGGACCTAACTGTACTAATGGACGAGGATGTTTTGAGCGACGTTGTCCCCAGCAACATTGTTTCGCGTCAGGTTAGCATTGCCCTTAGCGCGCCGCATTTCCCATAACTGAAATCGACTTGCTGTAGCAAAGCGAGGGAGCGGATGACGGCGAGAGTGAGTATATTGACGAAGGTATGAGTGCTCAGGAGGATGAGCTCGTTAGCGAAAACGAAGAGGAGGCGCGTTCACAACATTATCCTATTTTCATCCCTGGTTTTGACCCGTCATGCGCTTAGGGACCCGTTGCTAGTGGCTCCTCCCCATCAAAACTGGCAAAAATCCAGCAGACTGTGGATAGACAGCAAAAGAAGCAAAAGCGGAAAGCTGATGAGAGTCAACTTCATGTAAAAAGACAGGAAATGGACAAAGTGAAGGTGAGTGTGCCGAATACTTATGAGGTTACCTTTTCTTATCATATTGTAGATTACAGATGCTGTGAAACGGTACTCGTATCTTCTCGGCCAGACCGATCTTTTCAAGCACTTCGTCGATATCAAGGTTTGCTGTACAATTCTGCTCACATCATCATTCTGCTCACTGTCTCGCAGAAAGCGCGTGATCCCCAATATGCTGCTTTACTGGACTCACAGCCGAAACCAAAGGGTAGAGGTAGAAAGAAGGGAGGGTGAGTCTTTACATTCTGCAATAATTACTACCGGCCAATCCTTTGACTAGTGACGAAAACGCACGTCATCGCAAGTCTGAGAAGGAAGAAGATGAAGAGATGCTGAAAGACGGAGCACTCGCTGCCGATGGAGATGATCAACCCTATGTTTTTGAAGAGTCACCGAGCTGTACGCTGGTCCTCCACCGAACATGCGACCGGTCACGCTAATTGATAATTTTAGACATCAATGGTACGATGAGAACTTACCAACTTCAAGGACTGAATTGGATGATTTCGTTGCACCACAATGGCTTGAATGGTATTCTCGCTGACGAGATGGTACGCAGTATCCAAACTCCCAATGCTCCGTTGCAATGCTCAGTGGAATCACTCAGGGTCTCGGTAAAACATTACAGACTATATCTTTCCTTTCATACTTGAGACACTACCTCGACATTCCTGGACCCCATCTGATTGTCGTCCCGAAATCTACTCTTCAGAACTGGGCTCGCGAGTTCGAGCAATGGACGCCGGACGTGAACGTTGTCGTTCTGACCGGCACAAAGGAGGAACGTGCAGAGATCATTGCCAGTCGACTCATCCCTCAAGATTTCGATGTCTGTGTCACCTCGTATGAAATCTGTCTCATCGAGAAGTCGGCCCTCAAGAAATTTTCCTTCGAATACATCATTATCGACGAAGCTCACCGTATCAAGAATGTCGACTCCCTTCTCGCTCAGATCGTCCGCGCATTCATGTCCCGTGGTCGTCTACTCATCACGGGAACGCCGCTACAGAACAATCTCAAGGAGCTATTTGCGCTTCTTAACTTCATTTGCCCCGAAATATTTTCTGACTATGCGGATCTGGACTCTTTCCTGCACAAGGACGATGATAGTGCTGAGGGAGAGGAGGACAAGAGCAAGAAAGTTGTTGAAGCTCTCCACAAAATTCTTCGCCCGTTCTTGTTGCGGCGTGTTAAGTCCGACGTGGAAAAGAACCTTTTGCCGAGTGCGTTCAATCATTACGAGACTTGTCTATTGACTGATGTTCCCCTCCGCAGAGAAGGAAATCAACATTTATGTGGGCCTAACGGAGATGCAGCGGAAGTGGTATCGCTCAGTGCTTGAGAAGGACATCGACGCTGTCAATGGTACGCTATTCCTCAACTTTCAGGTCATTCATCTCACCTTCCCAAGGCTTGACTGGGAAGAAGGAGGGTAAGACCCGTCTCATGAACATGGTAATGCAGCTGCGTAAAGTGACATGTCACCCTTACTTGTTCGACGGTGCCGTATGTTCGTCGTTATCTCTCCCAGACATTCGAGACTGAGTCTATGCACCAAGGAACCTGGTCCTCCATATACTACCGATGAACACATCATCCAAAACTCTGGAAAGATGGTCATACTTGACAAACTTCTCAAGTCCATGAAGGAGAAAGGCTCTCGCGTACTGATTTTCAGTCAAATGAGCAGGGTGCTGGACATTCTTGAGGACTATTGCCTGTTCAGGGGCTTCAGTGGGTAACATGAAATTTCATCGTGTGCTGAGTTAACGTCTCGCTCGATGGGCAGAGTACTGTCGTATCGATGGTAGCACAGCGCATGACGACCGAATAACTGCTATCGACGAATACAACAAGCCTGGCAGTGACAAGTTCATCTTCCTTTTGACGACGCGTGCTGGCGGTCTGGGTATCAACTTAACCTCCGCTGACATCGTCATTCTATATGATAGCGATTGGTGGGCTATCTACCTTGAGGTAGCTCCCTCCGATGAGCTCATCCATTTGCAGGAATCCTCAGGCCGATCTGCAAGCCATGGACCGTGCGCACCGCATTGGTCAAACTAAGCAAGTCTACGTCTTCCGCTTCATCACTGAGGACAGCGTGGAGGAGCGCATGCTTGAGCGTGCTGCACAGAAACTCCGGCTCGATCAGCTAGTCATCCAACAGGGTCGCCAACAGCAAGCGAAAGGTAAGTTCCATCGGGGTTTATCCACTTCTCTCGCTGACTGGATATAGCTGCGAGCAAGGATGAGCTACTGGAGATGATCACGCATGGCGCCGAGAAAATCATCAATGCGAATGATGCGTAAGCTTCTCGTCACTGTACAAGCTTTGTTTCTTAATAATTTTGGTCAGATTCCTCATCAACGACGACATCGATGCTATTGTTCAACGCGGCGAGGAACGTACAGCAGAACTCAACAGCAAGTATGAAGGCCTTAACCTTGAGGATTTGAACAATTTCAAGTCCGATGCCACCGTGCAACAATGGGAAGGCGAGGACTTCCGACCAGGGGTATGCCATTTCATTTGTGAGGCAATTTCGAGTGTTCTCAATTGTGAATTTTCCTTCAGCGGAAAGGCCTCAATTTCAACATGCTTTCCCTCTCGAAGCGTGAACGAAAGGCCAATTACTCTGTCGACAACTATTACAAGGAGACACTCCGCGTTGGTCCGTCGAAAACGGAGAAGGCTCCCAAGCTTCCTCGCGCACCCAAGCAAATTCAAATGTAAGTACGAGTTTTGTTTGTGTGTCTTCGCGGCAATTATCGTCTCCATCAGACAAGATTTCCAATTTTTCGATCCCGCCCTGGCTCAGCTCCAGGAACGAGAACTCGCTGTACACAAGGTACGCTCTCTATTACCACTCTTCTACCAAATACTCATTCTGCAATCAGAGACTAAATGGGATTGCCGCCACTCTTCGTGAGACCCAAGGTCCCGATGACACGCCCGAGACGCTTGAAGTTGAGCGTGCAGCTGCGCAAGAATTCATAGATACCGCGGAGCCGCTGACAGAGGAGGAACAGGCATTAAAGGAGAAGTACACTGATGCTGGTTTCCATGCCTGGAGCAGACGAGACTTCCAACAATTCATCCGCGCGCTTGAGAATTACGGATGGTGAGGTACTTTCGGCTTTTCCGTGAGGTGGAGTGCTGACGAGAGGTGTAGGACGGATGACTATGAACTGCTAGCTTCAGAGATACAGGATAAGGATTGGAGAGAGGTTAAGAGGTACTACCTGTACTTCAAGAAGCACTGGAAGGAACTTGCTGGTATGCATACCTATCGCTCATATTCGGTATACAACTAACATCTGAATGAAGACCATCCGAGAATCGCGGCACGCATCGCCGAAGGCGAAGCCAAGCGGAACAAGCGGTCGAACCTCGAATTCCTACTTGCAAAGAAGATTGCTTCCGTGCGCTACCCCATGCAAGAGCTTGAGCTCAATTATCCGACGACTAAAGGTAAAGTGTACAGCGAGGAGGCGGACCGGTACCTCCTTTGCCGGTTGAACCACTACGGGATGCGTGCGGATGACATCTACGAACGCATTAAGAAGGATATCATGGAGTTTCCTGTATTCCGCTTTGATTGGTTTTTCAAGAGCCGGACTATACAGGAACTGCAGCGAAGGTGTAATACCTTGCTAGGCATGATCGAGAAGGAGGCAGAGGTGAAGCAGGCGGAGGAGGTGAAGCCGAAGGGCGGGTCGCGCGGCAAGGTAAGTTCGCTATATTCGTGCATTTCGCATCCTGACATTTGTTATTAGAAGCGTGGTATAGATGATGTACACAAAGATGAAACGCCGAAGGAGTCCAGATCACCTTCGCCTGCTCCTGCACCCAAGAAGTCTCACAAGAAGAAAAAGACGTAGATGTGGTTTTCGTAGTTGCACATCGTATTTGTTCTCGTAGAATATTTTATCTCTCTAATGCCCTTGTTGTCGACGTACTAAGCTCGAGTGAATGAATGCCTGTCGTTTCACGTCGACAGATCTTGTCTTCGATGGTCACCAACGTGTATTTCCGGTAATGGCAGTAAGTGTTACATTGACAAAATGAAATTCTCAAAATCTAAGTCTTAGCTGCCTCAAGACCAGTCCTATAACCCAGCGCGCCTGATGCGCGACGACTACTCTGACGTTGCACTGCAACGTAGTGCTGACGCTTCTCCAGGTCTGAAGAAAATATGAGAATGTATAAGAGCGAAAGGTGGGTGGACATACCGTGAGCCCACATAGCAGCTCCGATACCATTTGATACTGTAAAGATAAGACCGATGATGGGTAGACCCTCAAGTAGCGCTGCGACAAAACCGAACACTAGTCACGAGGTGAGTAAAGGACATTAGAAATGAGATGTCGTTCATACTTCGGTAGTCCCATTTACGCTCCTCGATGAATACGGCTACTTGACAGGGTGTCATCTTTTTTACTAGTGAAGGAAATAACTTAGTATCGATGAAGAGAAAGTATAAATGAGAGGCTACCGGCTTGTGCAAGTACTGAGCAGTGCCCATGCCTCTGAAAGCCGCGGCGATGAAAGTGCCGACGAATGGATACAGTGAAAGCGGGAGTAAGATGACTGAAGGTACGGTGTTTCAGAGACTGTACGCTGTGAGTATCATGTAACAAATGTTCACCTTTCTGTATGATCATTCTCCAGAACCACATCGTGAAGATGCTATTCAGACGACCCCAGCGTTCGTTTACCACAGGAGGAGAATCCCATTCTTCAACATATGGTTGCCAGAAATCAGGTCCCTTGCCGCGCGAGGCAACCGTCTGGTCCCAAACGCGTTGGCGAGCGATACGAATATTGCGAGAGACGAAAAAGCCAATGATACCGGTAAACTGTGATCCTACCAAAAGTATCGTGACATCTGGGAGATATATGATCAGTACCAGGATACGACAGCCGAATGACGAAGTGTACATGTGGATATGCTAAAGGGCAATTTGAATCCTAGGAATGTCTCATGAGATAGTTCGTCAGCGGTATCAGTGAATCGTGTTATATAACGCAGGGAGAAGATGGAGGAGGGTTGTGTGAGGACTGCTTTGATGATGCGGCGCTGGATGTTGTATGACATGCACGTCTGACCAGAAGCTGTCTAGCGTGTGCGCATACTGCGGAAAACGGAGACATTGAGACTCACCCACGCGAAACCACACATCAACCCTCGTCGAGCGCCGTTGCGGCATTTGTTCCACGCAGGGACATAGAGAGACTTGTCGGTGAGGAGCCGGTAAGCACCGACGACGACGTACGACGAGGGAAATTTGAGCCGCAACATGGCTCTGTGGAGTTCTTGGGGAACCTCGTCATACTTCGAGAAGTGGCTCTTTGAATGAGTAGGAGCTGGTTCTATAGACATATTTTAGGTGGTATATCTAAGTTGAACCAGTGGGGCGTCAGGGGTTTCAGCCTGTACGCCGCCGCGTAGTGCTGTTGGGCCTTGGCAGAACTCGGGAGTTTTTCCAAGTTGCAACCGGTCTGGCAGAGCTGAGGTTCATCGGCAAACTACTAATTTCGTCACAATTACGCGTACCGCCGGCACAGCCACACGCTCTCATAGGGAAATGCCTGCCCTCGTGTTTTTCCTACAAAACATCGACGACCCCCATTTTTTTAAATTGCATCTGAAAGCCCTCCTTCCGCTCCGTCTGTCGCACCATCAAACAGTATGTCACGTCAGGTAAGTGTTGCACAATTTCGTTGTTGATTCCAGTACTAACCTCACACACCCTACAGGACAAACCGATTTTTCTAACGACGGCAACAATGACGACGACCCTCGCAATGACCTAGGATGCATAAGTTGCATCCTACGTCTCTGTCGCACTCGAAATTTCACAATACTATGCCGGTCCTGGGTCTGGAGGCATCATCTTTTGCCGGTATGCAGTGGTTTGGGGGATATGGGGGATTATTGGACGACGGCAGCTTCGTCTATTGAGGTGGGCCGCTGATTCTTATCTGAAACTACTCTACTGATCTCCTAATGCCAACCCACTCGCATGCACATGCACAATCCTACCAGCGCACCTGTGCCAAAGACCGCTCCGGCAAAAACACGCCCAGCAACTGCCCCGTTCTCACCATGCGTACTTCATCCGGCACGAAGAAGAATGGCAAGGAACAGCGGGTG
>KV448324.1:3544-45331 GCA_001658105.1 Rhizopogon vinicolor AM-OR11-026 | reverse complement strand
GAGTAATGTAGCATTAACTTAGATATGCGTACTTACTTTTTCTGTTCCCATAACTTCAACATGAAGCTTGGACATGTCACATACGATGCCTCTCACCGCAAGCGTGTATTTTTATATATCCCTAGCCCGTATCCGGAGACAAGTTGCTAGGATTCAGGCTACCAGTGAGCTGAAAATTACTAGGTCGGATTTTGATGTCGATTTCGATGTGGATTTTGCGTGATCTGTCTTCCTTCATCTAAGGTCTGCCTACGGAAGTGGGAGACTGACTTTTGATTCTCGCACCTTGTACGAACAAGCCAGTGCTTGTCGACTAATCATATTCTGTTATTGCTCCCATTCGTTTACTCCACAGAAATGTGCACCACATTCAAGATGGCAACAAACATACCAATTGACCAGGAGTTTCACCCCAAGCCTGTCGGGAGATAGTCACCTCATGCCTCAGAATTTTTATACGGCCCGTACGATGCCTTGTCCGATCGCATGCCAGAAATATCCTTCACGGCGTGGCCTGTTCGAGCGAAAACCACTATGCGACGTTGAACTCTAGCAAAGACAATGAAGAAGGTCGCGATTGATGAAACTTTGAAAGCACGTCGAGTAACAGAGTAGTGAAACAACTATCTCACCCAGTTCTGTCATTCGACGTACATCCCTGACCATAGCATAGATTCTAGCGATTCCTTGCAAGCCAGTCAGACTGCCATCCACATAACCGCTACACCAAAAGGTAGTAATACTGAATGATTAGCATTCAGTATCGCAGGCAGTATTTATGGGAACTCAGGTAAGCCAGCCACCAGCGACAACCTCGCATACATCTCAACCATCAGCGGTTATTGCTACAAGGTCAACATTAGAACCGGGGAGGCGCGACAAAGTCGTTACGTCGGTAACTTACAATCAGGGCACTGAAGATGCCGTATTATTCCGAGTGCGATAGAGCACAGGAGATATTGAGAACTGATGGTTTGACCCAGATTCGCATAAGCGCCTGCATCAGACCGGTGAGTGAATTGACTCGTGTACAGAGGCAATCACAAACCAATGGGTACCGTCAGACTTTTGAAAGAAATGGCCTGCGGCGGTAAATGCTCAGGCACGTATCAGTGAGGAATTCCCAAAATACCTACAGTGCTAGAAAATCAAAGGAAAGGACTAGTAGGGGCCACATGTAATAAATATTAGCATGGCAAAATGAGATCTTACATGACAGACGTACATCGAAAAACCAGGGCATGCAGGAATGTACATAGCAAACTTACCATTTCCGAATGATGAATCTGTCTGGAGAACCCAGCAGTGCTTTGTATGATATGTAATAAGTCTGTGTGCACCCTTCGTGTCCTGCGCTGAGAACTGACCTAGTAGACGATCCATTGACAGTACAGTAGTTGAAACTTTAATCTAAGCTTGAAGCTTAGGAGAAAAAGGCGCGAATGGCTAACAATGAAGGGAAATAACAATTTGCTTAGTAAACAGTAGCTGCAGTCTCTGGACGCTAATCCAGTCAATCAATCACTTTGTCGTGACATGTCATTCACCTGGACATCGCTTTCGTCCCCACAATAAATTAGCGGAGGCTTACATCGTGGCTATAATATGCTGTCTTTGTAAGTAAAACCACCACAACCAAAATCGGACCGAGGACGTGGGCGTCATGCGTGAATATAAATACATCAAGGAATGTATCGGGGATGCAGCAAGAAAATATGATCGTACAGAATGTAAGGTAATGAAAGGCATTCTTGTCAATTCCACAAGAGAATCATCAAACTCTCAACTTCATGTTCCTCTCTTCTGCTAAGGGTATCCTAGAGCACTACAAGGGGGTCGTCTTCCTTTTCGTCCTCGGCATTCCTACACCTCAATTTCTCCCCATCTTGTGTAGGAGTCCTCAGGAGGTTCATCTTTCGGAAAATAGCGGCTGTTTTCATGTTGAGGGTGAAGGCGGCGTGCATGAAATACTGAAAGACCAGAGCTTCAAATTAATCAGTCTAAATAGCCACACTTAACCAATTTAAGACCAGGTATACGCACAGGTCAAGAAGTAGATCGCGTACTGCTGACTACAATCTGTTGAAAGATATAATAAGCTTTCAATGGAATGGGTAAAAAGACCTCACAATTCTGAGCATCCACCTCATTCATCGGCAACGGCAGTTGAGCGGCCCATACCCCGGATGCCTACCTATGAGTGAGCCCCGCTTCATATGGACAGAATAAGGATAGAATACGAACGTCATGCGTCTCTCGGTATCGCGCAATAGCCATGCACCTGTTCATCATCTCACCCTTCTCAAGGTCAATTGAAGAGTGACAAGAATTCGAGTGCATTAATTCACCTGGTAGTTTGTTTGAAAAGCCAATCTGAAGAGGCTGGCCAGATAAAGAAAGGTAAGATCGGGATAGCACAAACCCGCATACAAGCCAGCAATCAACGGTCGTTGCTGCAAGGTCAGTATGAGTACCGCAGGACCGCAACAAAGTTATGAAAAACTTACACTCATTGCATCGTAGATGCAGATCATCGATGTGCAGACTGAGACAGCATACAGGACATATTCGGTTATGATGAGTTTGGGCCCGAGATAAATGTCTACAACAACATGACAACATGAGTGAGTGGAGCATACAGAGGCGATCATAAACCAATTGGCATGACCACATGCTTGAGTAAAAGGAGCTACCGCAAACACTCAGGCATGCATCAAAGGGAGAACCAAAAACACCTACAGTGCTAGAAAATAAGATGATTAGTAGAGGTTGCATGAACGATGTAAAACGGAGCTGACAGTGACAAAGTCAACGTTGACAAGACTTTACAAGAAAAAATTTCAGTATGGCAAGATTATATATTAGACAACCAACGTACATTGAGCAACAACAACGGCGCGCACAATTTTCCCTTTCGTGAATGGAAATGGAAGAGGTGCTACTGCTGTGTATTATATCAATATGAGTGCACCCTTCGGCTCCTGCTCTAAGGACCCACCTAGCAGAGGAGCTTGAGTTGCATTCATGATATTACAGTATGTGGTTGAAAATTTGAAACAGGTGAAGGTCACGGAGAGATGGTTGACTATTCGCTTAGCAATGAGCACTTCAAACTACGGAACTGACGATCTGAACGCATGGCGAATCAGGGATAAGTTCATGCCATAGAAAGCTTTCCTTCTACTACTAGTGCAGTCGAACTTCTCAATTGAAAATACATCCAAATACCTTGGAACGATAGTATCATTCAACATGAACTAACCCTGTACAGATTCAGCTGCTCCGAGTCGTCACATGTCACTTACGAGCTACTATCGCCACCAGATCATGAAATTATTCTTCTGCGGTGTTCACAACCCGACTAACTCACCGGTAATGGTTAACCAGTTCTCCATGACGGTCGCTTGCAATCCCATGTTGAACGTCGGCGAAGGTATTAAGACTGAGTTCAGGGATGAGTTTGAGGTTCCTATACAGTTGAAACAGCTGGAGGTTTAGGCCAAGTTAATATCAAGAAGGAAGACGGTAGTTTGGCACTGGCCAAAGGCGTAATGTACGGACGGGGGAATGACATAAAGGGCGGACCTATTGACGCCAATGGTTAGTGCGCAGATTTACATGGGAATACTAGCACAGCTGCAGGTCATCGTCGACATGACTGCCGTCCGTTCTCATTGGGAAGCATGAGAAATTTAAACCTTGCAAGATCTTAAGGCAGCTGTAGGATGGATGGCCTTCCTATCTGATGCAATCCCCCTAATTGCTAGTCTCGCGTATCACACGCCTCGACTGAGCGGAAAATTTCAGCTCAATTAAGGCGAGTAGTGCGCGAGACGATGCAAGTGCATTCACGCAGAGTGATATGTGTAGACTAGACACTGATGCTGCATCAATATGTATTTTAACAGAGGAGGGATATTTGACTCATGACGTGGCGTGACGAGCACTATTTGACGTTCTTCTTGGTTGCTCAATGCCTGTGTGATGAAAAAGATCGTAGGTCACAACAAACGTTATATGAACAAAGCGTATAGCGAAGTCTGTCGAGTATTGGATGAGTTTGAAAAATATGCTTCAGTGCGTGTAACCTCGTTACTGTGTCTTCGCACCCAATAGAAGGTCTTCAAGAGGTCCGTCGGGCTGTGTGGTCGGCCACCATGCGCAAGAAACCCGTGACCAAGTTGTTTGTCATTGTTTGCGGGATTTACCGAACAACTGTCAAGTTCCAGCCACGAACCTTATTCATCACTGCCGCTAGCCAACCACAGCCCACAGCACACGGTAATCGACCCCGACATCCTCAAGACATGGTAGGTCACCTTCGTGCTCTATCCTGAGACTCGCTGATCTGACGCTTTGTTGGTAGGCCAGGACAAAAACTGACAAAGTAGATCTAGTCTCGATGTCCACTCGCGATAAATATTTACCACCTCATCATAGACCGGCGGCAAGCGCTCCGCACTCCAAGATGTTGTGACCCGCGAATACACCATTCATCTGCACAAGCTCGTGCATGGCCGTTCCTTCAAAAAGCGTGCCCCCTGGGCCGTGAAATCTGTCGTCGAATTCGCCCGCAAATCGATGGGGACGACTGATGTTCGGCTGGACCCCAAACTCAACCAAGCATTGTGGGCTCGCGGTGTCAAGACCGTTCCCCACCGGATAAGAGTAAAGCTCGAGCGTGAGTACTCCATTGATCACGATGATCATAATATTAAAGGTCTGCTTTGTGGTTGCGTTACAGGCAAGCGAAACGACGAGGAGGGTGCGAAGGAGAAGCTTTTCACTTATGCCAGCCATGTCCCGGTGACCTCGTTCAAGGTGCGCACTTTCTCTTAGCCCTCACTTCAGTCCCTCCTTACCGGGCTTTTTTTTCGCTCAGGGGCTCCAAAACACTGTTGCCGACGCAGAGTAGAGCCTGCGAAGGGGTATCTTCGGAAGGTCTTGTGTAGCTATTTCTTATCTCATGCCGCCATGCATTCAGGCAAATTTGCCGTGGTACTAGAAAATGATTCTTTGGTCCTCCGCATTCAATTCATGAATCATGGTCCCACCACTCCCCTCATCGGTTTCGGATCTTGTGTCTTGAGACCTACTCTCACTTTCTGAGCAGCGTCAACTTGCATAATTTGGAACCTGCACTTTCATCAGTGCGTGGTGACTCTTGGGGATATGCCATTGATGATAATATTGTGACGTTCATTGATTCTTGAGGAGGTTGCGGCCGTGCAGGCGCTAGTATGCGTTACGGGTACGCTCAGGACGTCGGATGATCTTCGGCGCATTGCAAAGCGCGTCTGATACTCCGGCCCGACATACACTAGTAGACTCGTGAACCTCCTCGATCAATAAGATAAGGTGTCTGACGACTACGCCACTCGACTCCGCGGCAGTATAAGCCAGGCTAGTCCGGAGCTTAATGCCATCCATCACACGAGTGTAACTAGCCAGAAACAGTCTGTAGGAAAACAGTGAATATATTGTTCGAGAAAGATGTTGCTGCTCGCCACTCTACTAAATCAGTCAACGGATCTCTAACTTTGTCATGTTAAAGCAAGGGATCCATGGCAGATTTAATGGAGTGCATAGTATGTGTCTCTGATTGGAAGGAGGTATGCGAAAGATCAAAATGGATCAGCACAATTGCACTACATCTTCTCTCGCTCCGTCGGAGTGCACTGGTCAATGTTAACCAACTTTGTATTGCGTCTAAGCTGCTAATATACTGTTTCGCACGGCCGAGTCCCAGATTTGTGATCCCATACAATTCACATGCCGCAACGTAGGGGTTTCATCCCGACAAGTGAGTTGTACTATGCGGACTGCTGTGGACACACATTTCTTCAGACATGAACCAGGCAGGAGACTTGGCACCGTGGCTGAACACAGTTGTAACCAGATGGTAAGGCTCACAGTTATGGACTCACCAAGCAAGAAAGAGACATATAGGATTATTTACCAGTCAGTCGGTCTCCGTACATGGAATATGCAGCTGCATGCTGCTACCGAATCGCCTCATCAAGCGTGGTTGCGGGGTATGTTGATCTGAGTGTCAATCTGAGCTTTAAAAACCGAGCAGCAATGCATCGCGCACTGCGGAGTAACGTCACTATTAGCCACGACTTTAAAAGCTCCCAAGTGACCTCATCCCCTCAGACTGAACTACACACATACCATGAACGCGAGAAGAGCTCCTCCGTCAGGTAGGTTTGTAGCGCAGCGGTCCAAGTGTACACAGACTTAGGGCATGTCATGGCAGGAGCGCCTCCTCCATACAGATTCGTGAACCGTGTCTACGGTAGAAGCTTCCGTCCAGTTATCTTCGCATGTACGTCGAATGGTTAACTCATTATTTTTGTCACGCTGATCTTTCTCATGAAGTTTCTATGATTGGGGCCCTATGGTCTTTAATATGGTAAGCTTCATCCGTCCATCATCAATGTGGCGTCTATTAATTTATTCTTTCGATTCTAGGACTGTATGTATTTTGAGTCTTCCACCTTGATCCATGCTTGAGCGTTTATCTTGGTAGATCACCTCTTTCAAGGAATTAAAGGTTGATGATAATGGTCTGTGATGACCTCAGTGCACACACATTCACTCATTCCTGTGCTGCAGGCGCCTACCCTAAACTTGCTCCACTTGCAATAGTCCAAGGTGTCCTGTATTCTATCGCACTCGCCATAGAAGTATTTGGCATCTACAGTGCAGCGAGTGTGAGTCGCTCATGCAATGTCTTTGTCGCCAGCTCTAAAAGCGACCTGGCAGCAACGAGCCCGTGTGATTAGGCTGTATGCGTTTTTGTGCGCTATCGCCGGTCTCCTTATTGTCGCTGTCGGATTCATGCGCAGCATTACTCATTTCACTTACAAGGTTAATTAATTCGCCCGCATTCTTGTCCCTCTTCAATTGACTTTGGGCAGACTGAACTGATAAGCGAATGCACTACTCTTGCGCAGAACGGACAAGTGGACACCGTCAGTATTCTTCTCCAGCCCTGTCCATGTCATGTAGCTCATTCATAGGTAGGCATTCGGAGTATGGGCCACTAACCCTCAGCCCATGAATGAGACTAATGCTCTATCTTGTGAGTTCTTCATACCTATTCCGTCACAAATCTTACCTTTCTACAGATTGTAATGATGAGTGGAACCGTGACTCGTGGAGCGAGATTATTGCCACCATCTTCGAAATCGGTGCGTATACCTATATCTTCAATTCATACGATATATCTGATCCAGACCGGTGAATTCAAAGTTCTGGCTCTTTTGTTCACATCTGTCGCCTTTGCCTACTACCGTCAAATAATCGACCCCTCCAGCCCTGCCAACGCCTTGAGGGCCCCCTCGAACCAAGTGCGGATGGACATGTTCCCACCCAACTACAATCCACCATACGATCCCGGTTACCAACCATCGTATGCCCCACCAACAGGGCCACCGCCTACAGACAGCAAACCACCTGAATATTCCTATGCAGGCGGAGACTATTTGGGTCGTGAGTTTGACAAGGACGACAAGAAGGAGGATGACCCTTTTTCGGACTATGAAGGTCCTAGCATACCCCGACCGC
Organism: Rhizopogon vinicolor AM-OR11-026; assembly: GCA_001658105.1. Lineage (NCBI taxonomy): Eukaryota > Fungi > Basidiomycota > Agaricomycetes > Boletales > Rhizopogonaceae > Rhizopogon > Rhizopogon vinicolor. Next base: position 37,759 of record KV448324.1, on the reverse strand, counting down.
TACACTTTGCAGAGGAGAGGGACGTGACGTCGAGAGTCTGACACATCTTACGGACTGGGTAGGAATGTTTTTTTGGTATCTCACAGACTGAGTAGGAATTTGTTTCTGATATCTTAAAATAATGCCTGCATGACCCCTTGCCCCCATGTACTAGCACTATTGACGATACTTCATTTGGACCATACGGCGTGTCAGGCTGTCATGAGAACTGCATACTGACCTCCTTGGTCTGGTTTTGGTGTGGGGTTCTACATGAATGCAATAGACAAAATGAAAAATGCATGACGATAGCCATAAAGCAACCTCTCAATAGGGCCTATTTACTTGCGGCCTCCTGCCTTCTGCTGGCTTTTAATGACCTTCTTGACTATCTTGGCCTCCTCAACAAGGAATGCTCTCAGAATACTGTTCGAATGTTTTAGATATCGTACATTCTGAGGCAACACATGAACACACCGTGACTTGACGCAGTCACCGCACCGCGAACCACCATAAGCACGGCAAACGGTCTTCTGACGCTTCGAAATCGTTGCATACTGACGGGGACGGAGAGCAGGGACCTAAGCAACGCACGCATGCACAAATCCAGTCAGATTCTAAGTCCTCTCAAAAGCATAGATTCCAGGAAAGAACATACACCAGGAAGACCGATACCGCAGTCACCGCATTTGGGCTGGGTGGGGAGCTTCTTGAGGTGGTGGTACACGAGCTTTCCACCGGGTGTCTTTACGATACGCCGGCGGCTCGAGGTGGTGTTGTAGGGTTGGCGTTTGCGGAGGGTGACACGTTGAGCCATTTGGGGCGCTGGAAAGTGGGGTTTTGTGGTTAGTGAAAATGTGCCAATGATTTCTCTGTGTCCCTCGTGCATCCTCCGCATCCATCCATCTCATCCATCTCATCCCAGCAATCCCTCCATCTCGTGCCTTGGGACTGATTTCTCGCGATAGAACAGCGTAGACAACTCACATGATTTGGAGCCTGTGTCATCGTTGGTGTGGTGAGTACTCTTGGAAAGTTTATGGACGATATCAGGACGTACCTTGGGGGTCTTGAGGTTGTTGCGGCCGCGCCGATGCTGGTCACCAATCACCGTCCCAGGGTTGTGGCTGATTGGTGCTATATAGTACCTCGGCAATATCCGGTACTCCGGGCCGTCGGTGCCGTTGTGCTTATCCCCGGCGTGGTGTGGCTATGTTGGAGTCTCGTCCTTGCTCTAACGCGAGACTAGCGAAGAGTCTTCAAAATGCCTGCGAAGCATACAAAAGCAACGACCTCCATGAACAAGGCTAACAAGTCCGTCATTTCATCTTCCACAGATACCCCTCAAAGCCCGTTCTTCCCATACGCCCGGTACACTTCCGTCGTGGGCGTGCATACCAGCCTTGTAGCGTTTACCGCTCTCTTCCTACCTCAGACTTCTCGTTTACTCTGGCAGCCTGAAACAAGCAGCGCAGAACGTCCCCAATCCGAGTTTCTCGACTCGCTAACAGATAGCCCCGTTGCAACACTTGCTTGGATCGTCGCAGGACTACTGGTTCTCCAACCATGGTGGGCAGGGTGGATGAGGCAGTGGTGTTTCGAGTATACTTCCCGCGGAACAGCTGATCAGATCAAGTTGGACAAACAGCGGTTCCAACAGAGTAGATTCTCAGTGCGTCTTTTAATCAAATGTACCTCAATCCTCATCTCTCTCTCAGAAACTAGGCAGAGCGGCTGTCTTTACCTCATGCGTAGCAGTCGTCTTCCACGCTACCATAGTGTTGTTTGGCGCTCCTTTTGCAAGGTGATAAGATTTTTCTATCCCACGAGATTTGCACTGAATGTCGATCTCTGATCCAAATATAAAGCCACCTCCTTCATACCCTCTTATTATCGACTGTCCTGGCACTGCTATCTGCATTCGCACCCGCCTACGCTCTGGGCGTCCCGACCTTCTCCTCCTCCGATAATTCATCCTTCATCAATAGATTCACCTGGACGCGTTTATTCGCTGAACTTTCGTAGGTCGAAATGTCTAGCGCTTCACACTTCTTTTGCTTGAAAACGAATTAGGCCGCGAAATCCCATAGAAAGAGCTTTGGTTTACCCGGCTGTTGCGACGCTGCTTGGCTCTTGGCTGGGTGCTCTCCCAATCGCACTGGACTGGGATCGACCGTGGCAGGTTCGATTCTATTTATCTATTATCTAACGATAGATGAACTCATGATGCAAGTATTATAGGCCTGGCCGCTAACACCTCTTTTTGGAGGGATTTCTGGCTATATAATTGGATCTCTCTTAGCACTTCTCGTCACTGCGTTGAAGTGGTTAGCTGAAGAGAGCATTAGGATACATGAATCAGAAAAGCAGAAGACCAATTGAGGGCCAGGCGTCAATTCCCTCTATTCATGCGCTGAAGTGGTTAGCTGAAGAGAGCATTAGGATACATGAATCAGAGAAGCAGAAGACCAACTGAGACGTCAATTCCCTCTATTCAACTACTTGTCATTCTAGATATCTATTAATCACTCTTCTAGGGACCAGCCCCTTCTATGCTAAGTTCACTTTCCATTGACAACACGAAGGTCTCCAATGGACTGGGTAACGTAGTCGGGCACTATTGCTGAAGCGTTTGGGCCGGTGATATCTTGCTCCGATGTGATGCCTATGAACCGCGATGTTCATGCCAAGTGAAGATTATCGACTTTAGGAACGCACCCGTCAGGACAAGGAGTGTTGCAAGACCCCCAGCTTGTCCGAATAAAATATCAGTGTTCAAGCGATCGCCAATCATTATCGTGCGTTCCGGATCAAAATTCACCCTATCAAAAATGTAAAGGCAGATTCCGAAAGCTAGATGGTGGTGCTCACTTGGCTTGAATACAATCCAACATCGTCTTCGCGGGCTTCCCGATACTTATAGGATCTTTCTCCAACGCAAAGCGCAATGGAGCACTGATAGCTCCAGCTCCGGGCAGGAGACCATCCGCGCTCGGGAATGTGCTGTCTTCATTGGTGACCAAGAATTGGCAGCCGGGGTTTCGTGTGAGGTATTGGAATGCTTTTGATATCTTGGTATAATTTACATGGAGATCCAAGCCACAAAGAACAGCTTGGACATCTGGATCGAGTGAGAAGTTTGTCAGTGTAAATGGCTCGAGGGTGCAGTCTTCTGGATCCTGGACTTTTTGTGAGAGATGAGCTGGAGCATGAGATGGGACGCATACTGTTCCACCGATGAAAGAGACGCCTTCTTCACGCAACTCTTCCTCGATCCCTGCCATTCCGATCACATACACCTTTTTATCTTTCGGAAGTTTCATGACAGAGGAGATATAAACGGCAGATGCATACGCCGATCCGTATATCTCTTCCTACACAGCCAGAACTTAGCTAGGCCGGCTCATAGAATGTAATAACTCACGACATGGGCCTCCACGCCAAGCTGATCAAACTTGCCCTTGTAACTCTTCCGAGATTTGCTCGCATTGTTGGTGACGAAAAGAACGCGTTTTCCTTGATTACACACGCGGTGTTATGAAGATCGTTGTTTTACTCATTCAATGTGGGACCTGCCTCGCTTCCGAAGGATGTCCAGCACTTCGACTGCACCGTCTATCAGTCGATCTCCGTGCCACAGCACGCCATCGCAGTCGAACATCCAAGTGTCATACTTGTTGACTAGGCTCTCGTACTCAGTAGGCGTCGAGATACGGACAGCCATGATAGCGGAGAGGGATCAGGCGATCGGGCTTCCGCCTGTGACGGTGTACCCGAGCCAATCAGTGGGAAATTTTATAACTATGATTGCCTTATTAGGACGAACCACTCCCAATGGCTGTTTTGCTAATGTCATCATATGTCAGCTTGCAAGCGTAGTCCGAGTCGCGGCTGGTGCTGCGAAAGATGTAATCGACCTCGAGGTGAGATGCAAAAGTGGGAACCTTCTCAGCAATTCGAAGATGAGGAGGTACTTATGCCGCCTGGTCTACCAGAAGCCCGGCTTTTCAAACTGCAGGTTCGAAATCTTGCTCCTCGTCGTACCTTGTCTTTATCTTGACGATTTCATACGATGCTTTTTATAGTTTGACGATGTGAAGAGCTTGGCGCAATCCAGCAGCTACATATTATTCAAGAATGCTGGGAAACTGTGGATCTCTATCTTCTTTCAAATTCATCTCGAAGCCTTCCCAAATTCTCTGCAACGATGGATGCGCACAGTGATGACACAGAGAAGAGGATCGACAGATTCGTCCATAATAAGGATGAAACTTACTTTGACCCGGTCCTGGTGGACCCGGCTGAGGAGCTGTCCTTGCATCGTGGTTTGAAAGCAAGACAAATTTCTATGATAACGGTATAGCAAACCTCCTGGCACGTGTTTGATAGTGCTCAAACTCTCGCGTTCTTCTTCAGTTAGGGGGTTCGCTAGGTACAGGTCTCATCATTGGTTCTGGCACTGCTCTTGTCAGAGGGGGACCGTTGGGACTGTTCTTCGGATACTCCTTTATGGGCATGGTCTGTTACTTCGTGATGATTTCGCTGGGGGAAATGGGTGCATACCTGCCTCACAAGAAGGGTTTTGCCGGCTATGCGACTCGTTATGTCGATCCTGCTTTCGGCTTTGCTCTCGGATGGAATTATGTGTTCAAGTACTTCATTCAAACCACGAATAATGTCAACGCAGCTGGCGCTGTGGTGCAGTATTGGACTTTGCGCGTACCGATAGAAGTATGGATGGGTACGTAGATCCTATCACGATTTACTTAGCTGACCATTATTTCGTTCAGTTATCTACATTGCAGCGAGTGCGGCATCTCTTCGGCAGAGTTATTACCCAGCTAACATACCTTGCAGTTTTCCTCATCAATCTTATGGGTATTCGCGTCTTCGGCGAATTCGAATTCTGGTTTTGCAGCATCAAAGTCGTTTCTTTGGTTGGTCTGATTTTAATGGGACTTATCATCGACCTCGGTGGTAATCCCAAACATGATCGCATCGGATTTAGATACTGGAACCCACCTTACGGACCGCTTGGCGACTATCTTCCTCAACTGAACAACATTCAGCTTTCTCATTTTCTTGGGTTCTGGAGCACTCTCACCACCGCTTTGTTTTCGTACATCGGCACGGAACTGATCGGTGTGACTGTCGGAGAAGCTCAAAATCCGAGGAAAACTGTTCCAAAGGCCATTCGCAGGATGTTCTTCCGCATCTTGGTGTTCTATGTGGGTGGCACCTTCGTCATCAGCCTATTGGTGCCGAGTAATAGCAGCGTGCGTCTCACTATCTGTCGGAAGGGGGCTATTCACGACTTCGCTGTAGGCACTTTTCGTGGCCAGTAAATCTCCGGCTGGTGCTGCTGCATCGCCATTCGTCGTAGGTGGGTACTTCATCTCCAGACGGGAGCATCGTACCATTCTGAACCCGTCGATTAGCGACAACCATTGCTGGCATCAGGGTCCTGAACCATGTCATCAACGCTGTGGTGCTGATCTTTGTACTTAGTGCATCAAACTCAGATCTCTATATCGGCTCCAGGACGCTCTACGGGCTTGCCGTTGAACGCAAAGCACCTCAAATATTTGCCAAGGTCAACCGTTACGGAGTTCCTTGGCCTTCACTCCTGCTGAACACTCTGGTTTGTTTTCTGACATTCCTCAATGCAACCTCGTCAAGTTCCGTTGGTACTGAATATTGTTACATATTCATCGGTTTCAAACGTTGATTTTGTGGTTTGATAGCATTCGGCTGGTTCGCCAACCTTATTGCGAGCTTCGGTGCCATAACATGGATGTGTATATCTTATACGCACATGTACGTCACTCATGCTTAAATGTTTGGCGCGTTGTCGTACACCGACATTAACTACTTTTCAGTGCTTTCATGCGCGCATTGAAGGCTCAAGGGATAGATCGAAACACTCTCCCTTACAAGGCGCCCTTCCAGCCATATGCGTCATGGTTTGCCTTGATTTTCACAGGAATTGTGCTCTTCTTCAACGGTAGTCGTTCTCTACGCAACCCTAGAAGGTGCTAAATACAGCAAACAGGATTTAGCGCTTTCATCCCTTTCGTATCGTCTTCCTTCATCACGTCAGTGACCGCCACCTCGATAATGATTATTGAATCCGAGTACTCATTGTAATACAGGTCTTACATTGCCATCCCCATTTTTCTCGCGCTATGGGTCGGATACAAGGTCTACCATCGGACGACGACGATTCCAGCCAGCGAAGCCGATCTTTTTACCGGCAAACGTGAAATTGATGAAGAAGAAGAGCGCTTCTTAGAACGGGAAAGGCTGAAAGGCCCTCGTTCCAGACTGCAACAGATCTGGGACGCTCTCTAACCGGCATACGACTGAAATAGTAAGTCATTTATGGCTAGACATGGCACTATCCCTTTGACAAGCTTCCTTCTCCAAGGTAGCTTATTTAAATAAGTTATATGTTTTCAACGTCCCCTTCAGCCACGTATGATGCGCTGGATTGAATTGCACGATAAGACAAACCTTTTATTACTTTTAAGGTTTGTTCAGCGGCGTTTCAGGTTGTTCGGGGACTTCATAACAAAAACAAATCTATGTTGCGAAGGGCGGTTCGCGCGCGGGAAAGCAAGGGACTAACCCGGCGAAGCTTCCGCGTTTCCGGGCTCTTAAACACCAAGTCAGAGAGACAAGGTAATGAAATATTCTATTATATGGCTTTATATGGGTCCATTGGGCCAATACACCTGCTGTTCATGTCCAATCTCCGTGAGGGTCATTGAAACCGCATCTACCCGAGTAATTCAGCGCCAAGCTGGCGTTTCCTGAACCCGGTCTTAGGTTTGGTGGCGCCGGACGCCACCAATCAACGGACGATGTAAAAGATTATTCTGATTACCCTAGATAAGCCTTGTCTGGCCTTTAAAGTACATCGAAAGAACAATTGGATACATTACATGGCACATAGGGGCAAATGAACAGGTACAAGTGATTGATCATTTCCCTAACAGTTGAGCCAACCGATTGAGCTTATAAGCAAGACTATTTGGGTCTTCTACACCTCCACTGTTTTGGTCTTCGAAAGACTTCTTGTGAGCTTTGGATTTCTTACGCGGAGTGCATTTCGAAGACTGGCGGCGTGTCTTGCTCGAACGATCGTCAACAGGAGATAGGTCTACCGTCTTTCGGCGATATAGAGTGGGATGCAAATCGAAAGCTTCCAGATCGATACGGTGCCTAACTTCTTTTCGGACGACGTCTTCAATTTCCTCCATTAAAACTTTGTTTTGTCCCATGCGGAGGTAGACCACAGACGACATAAGGCTGCGATCTTGGGCGGTAAAGGCCATCGAGAACGACCCCTGATTGCGACTCAGGAAATTGGACGGGTATTCAGCTTCACAAGCGCGTCGGTATGCAGGTAACTCGTAATCTTCCACGAGCATGTCCGGGAACCAGGTCGTAAGTCGGTGCTGCGGGATCTGATCTAGCTGCTTCTGATCGAGAGCAGCGGCGCCAAGCCCATTTAGTTGCTTTAATTCTTGCCACTGCGGGGGAGATAGAAGTTAGCAATTTCCGAAAAAGCGGGTGCGAATTATGCCAACATTCCGAATGTCAACAGCTAGCAATGAGGTGTTCAATGCATGTTCATGGATGTAATCTATGCATGATTGGATCTTTTCAATGCCAGGGTGGCCGGGGGCAATAGGGTAGTTGACTTCGTCTCCGTCTTTCTTCTCGAACCATGACATGATCTGACGGAAGATGGTGAAACTATTGCTTGGACATGTGACCCTGAGTCACTTACTGGACCAACATTCATACTCAACATTGTTGCGCCCGCTTCGATGCAAGCAGACGCATGCGCGAGGGATGTCACCATTGAAAGATGTATACGAATTGAGTATTTAGTAGTGAGCTCGTGTGCAGCACGGATTCCAGCCTCTGTCGCCGGCAGCTATAATAAATAACCATCAAAGAAGGCTGCATAAACGAAATGTAGGGGGGACCTTACCGTGATTAAAACTCTCCCGCGTCGGACATTCGCTTCGTCAAAAAGAGCAATAAGGGCACGGGCTTCTGACACCATAGCAGGTGTGTCATTGTAAAACCGCGTATCGACGAATGTCACCACAGGACCAGGGAATGCATCTAACAGGGTCAAACTGAGACTAACAAGCTGCCCGACGTCAGCATAATTTTGCAAACGGCAGAAGTATAACCCACAAAATGCCGCAGAGCAAGTGCGACGTAGTCCGATTCCTGTTTAAATTCTCTATCAATAATGACATGAGTACCGAGGTATGCCAAAAAAAATAGATGACAAAAGACTGACGGATACTGTTCTACTACTTGCAAAGCAGCAACCCAAGCGTGATAACGAATTGCGTCATTTTCCACTTGCTCACTAACGTTCTCTGGGGTTAGGAAGCATCCCCATACGTCATGAACATTTAGCGCTGATCATGATATCAGCCAGACGTATCTAAGAACACTGCCTCCAGTAAAACGCACTCGGAAGGTCAGTCGTGTAACCATAAATCTCCACGTCCTGGTAAGGGAACGAGGGGATAACCCCCATCTCCTGTGCCTCGTTGGAGGAGGGCTCAGGTAGGGATTCGATGTGACTGGTGAACCAAAGGTCCAATTTGACCTTATCCTTCTTCGTGATGGGGTACGTTCCCATGTAATAGCTTCGTTGAGGCTTTTGCGCGCGGCGGATATGTTCATTGGCAGTGGCGTTGGATGTAGGCATCGTGTGAGACAGGTAACGTTCCCTGCATGGCTGGCCAGCTTTTTGAGGTAGTGGAATGTCCACAAGGTTGATAAAAGGCCATTGTGGCTGGTTGTGATGTGAGTAGTCTCGTGCTTTGACCATCACATACGGCCGGTACCTAGACTGTGGCTCTTTTCCTATATCATAGTCTGTCAGGACTCAGAAGCGCGTTAAAGATAAACTTAGGAGGGAACGTTTTAGCAGATTTGAACTGACCACGTTCATGTTCATGAGTCAATCGGGTTTTTCGGATCATCCATCAAACATCAGAGAAAATAGTAGCCAATGCGCAGCGCAATCACATGAAATGGCCTGCCATGGCCATGGCCATGGCATGATATGTCGCGCTTCAAAAGTAGACATGTGGTATGTGCATGGCAGAACTGCCAGAAACGGGTGGCATGATCCGTCAACCAGTCGTCAAGATGACGATCAGCACACGGAGCCCATGTGCCAACTCGTTTCACGAATCGCAATAGCTATGAATGCTCCGCGAAGTCGAGTGGCAGGGAATGGCGACGCATGCCAAGGGAAAGCGTTCTAACCGGAGGGAGCCTCGAATCGGCTCCAGTCCTGGGAGCCTTCCACTGGAATCTCTTCTTAGACTCTTCATAAACAATCGATCCAGCGAATCCGATCCGCACGTTGAATGGAAGCCTCGGCGAAGCTTGAGACGAATCAAATTGAAATGTTTGCCAACTGTCGTCCAAAGATGAAGAGGGCGGTGATTTTTTGAGGCAAAAAGGTGCTGAACTATTGGGAGCGAGGCCTTTGTTCCATCAGAATGTTCACTGCCTTGATTGTTCTAGTGGCGGCTTGGCGCTTGGAGAAAATGGCTATTTAAATTTTACAATGCGCCCGTCTACGTCGGCGACAGAGAAGACTGCGAAAAGATATGGAGCAGCGGTCAACTCTGCGAGCACTTACCAGAGCATCGAGGTCGCTGAGCTTTCCAAATAACTATAGGACAGCAGGATATACGTAAAAGTCATCAAGAGATCTTGCAGATCTTCAATCAAACTGCCGAAGGCCAAAATTGACGGCGTTACTAAAACCGCATCACCAGTGATCGAAGTGCGTCAATTTGAAAGTACAACAGGTACTCGTAGACACACCTATTTACATTAACAAACGGGGTATAATACATTCATGCACATAATATCCACTAGAATGCGTGATCACTTTGTACAGTGGTGAAGCTAAGTATTAGAAGCCATGAAGGCTGTGGTATAGACTCTATGATGGCAAGTAAAAAATAGCGATGCGGCGAAAGCGCTAGTCGAAATGCAGCGAGACAATGATAGCAATAGAACGGGGGTATCATCAACACCGATCAATCAAGAAGAGAACATTCCATGTATCTCGGTTCTACCGATGCACCTGTGCACGTTCAGCCGAGTAAGCATGCCAGTTATCCACTTCAGTATCTGGTACAGTTTGAGCAAATGGAGGGAGCGTTGTGTGATAATGGCCAGACGGCCCATTATGATTATGATGGTTCGTTGACTGCAGAAAAAATTAACGAGTGGACCCGAAATAGGTTGCAGACGCCTTACGCTGTAATGATCGTCTTCAACCTTGACGGATCCGTAATGATTGGAGTGATAATTGCTTGGAAGCGAGTGATGTGATAAAGAACTTGGGCGACTATTCACCGGGGAATGCGATGTGTGTTGCATTTGGGGAGGCTGCTGGTGGGTGAAACATAAAACAAATGGTCACTAGGATCCAAAAAGTTCTCGTAGAGTTTCGAGGACATTACGTCGCTCGGAAGGAAAAAACACTCGCCGAAAACGGAGGACTTGAGGTAGAACTTGACCCGGACGGAGTATGGGGAATGTGATGGAAAGCAGGAGCATGCAAGTTAAAGAGAGAAGACGAGTTGCTGGAAACGTTGGCATGACCAGATGTGCCATTGTGTGAGGGAATATTGCCGTACTGGTGATGGGAGAGCGGTTGGGGAATCGTAAGTGGGGGTGGACGGTCACCATGCGGAGCGTCTTGCGGCTACGTAAAACGTGCTGTGAGACTACAAATGAGAGGAGTTGAAGAAGTACGCACCATGTAAAGATCATCCATTTTTCTTTTCTTGAAGTCACGGTCGCAGCTACGGTTGTCGTGGAAGTTGGACAGGGAGTGTCGACGATAGTCAGAAGGAAGATGACTTCCGCGATGGTCAGTTTCCAACAAGCGTCTCAGTTCTTCATTTTCTTTCTGCAGGCGGGTATTTTCTTGCTCGAGCTCGCGAATCTTAACCAAGGGTGGCGGTAAAGCTGCGACCTGGTCGGGTGTAAAGCCCAATGCTGTCTGTAGTTTCGTGACGGTCTGTTCGAGCTGGAAAAAATAGGAATGAGAAAACGCGTTGTAGGCGCGTCGGGGTGCGCCGACAGTGTGCTGTACGAACCTGTTCGATGTAGGCCTTTCGCTTTGCACGATGGCGAGCTTGAGCTTTAGCATTACGGCTGCGCTCTGGTCGATCGGGTTGTGACGAGACAGATTCAGCAGCGGAGTGAGCCATCGAGGACATGTAACGTTATCACGTAAATTTGGAGAGAGGAAGGATAGTCGGGGTTGTAAAAAAGTTGGACGGTTATTATAGTTGGCGTTGCGGACTCCACTTGACGCCAAACGTCGCAAACTATTCCAAAAAGAATTTCAGTGCCTCGGATTCCGAATTATTCGCTTTGAAAGGTCAGCCGACGTGTCTTCAACGCGACCCTGGTGGCAAGCTTGATTCCTCGCAATCTTGAATCAAATCTCAACGAACCTTCTCCAGCCTGGTAGCAATAATCCCTATCCTACACCCTCATGTTTTTTTTTTCATGGAAATTCACTCACTCAATTCCACTCCGGACGGACCCCATACTGCGACTTACCTTCCTGAGGAATCCTCACAACCGCTGGACACCAAGTGGGGACATATTTACAGTGCTTCGCCGTCGGCATTTTGCGGTAGTTCCATCAGGCTAATGCCACCGTGCCTTAGGGATGCCATTCGTGTGTTGATCCCCGATCACAAAAATATAATATAATCTACATCCGCATGTTTCTCAAAAAAATACCCTTTTTGATTCCGACAATCTAATCAAATTTAAAACTCAGAACTCAGCGATTCTCCGTCACATTTCGATGTGTTCGCTGAGATCACTGACTCTCCGAATATATTGGCGTCACAGTATACCGTAAGAACTCCTTGCCACTGCTTGATATCACAGCGCTGACTGCCTGAGGCGTCTTTTGTGTAAGCTATAGCACTCTTGCCATTGCCCCTTACTCTTTTATAGGACTGGCGCAACCCTCGGATATCCACGGTCAACTCTAATCCCCATATCCAGACGCCTTCGCCGAGCTGTCATATGATTATGCCCCCGACGTTCGACACTCAGGGACTCCGTCTTTCTCCGTCTTTCGTGAAATTGGAAGCTTTTTTTTTGACTCCCCATGACATTGTGATGTTGACAATTGCTCCACAATATCTGGGCAATTGTTTAAGTCTAACTCGTACCCTACCCTACCCAGACTTGGCGTATATCAGATTGTCATCTTCTCAGCAGTTATGGCGCTTATCGACGACTTGGCAATATGTCGCCAAAACAAAGCGGCTATCAGCATCCGGTCGATGGGAATTTTTATTCAAGTTCTACTTACAGTGAGGATGGGGCCCAATCACCTTCCGTCTCGGCTATAGCATCGGTGGACAATTAATCGAAAATTCTTAGCCACATATCTTGTATCTTTGGAGTATCGCTGAGGGTCCAAATATGGTACCTTTCGGTGAGATCCGGCCCCGGGCCAAGGCCATCCATGTCCTAGTTCTACTCTCCCTGAGATCCGTTGCTTGACAAGGTAACTAAGCCTCTGTTCACAAAAGAAACACGACGTGGTCTCTTCGTGTATATATGGCAAGCAATTCCGTGACTGGCGGGGCCTTTAATACTATCCAATCTCTTCCATATCGCGGTCATTGTATCTGGTGCTAACCCGGTTCGTAGTCTCGCGGAACGTTGTGAGTGAACCCCACCAATTCAATCGGCATTCCCCGTCCTACAGTCCTCCCACGCGAATGCTGTGCAGTGTCAAGCTTCTCTCCGATCCAAGCCAGAGGTGATCTTCATCTATTAACTAACCTGGGTATGTTTGCCACATTAATGTCCTGCCATCGTACGTCACAATGCCTCCAGTTCGACGCCTCACAGTCGCGTTCGAGGGTTCCTCTCATAGCCAGCGGCGTGGCATTCAGGTTCGTCCTAATTATAACCGCCGCAGTGAAGCCTAACAGTTATACACATGGATCCATTTTTGTCGCCACCAAGGCGAGCGCTTTGGCATCAGCCCTGTAGCTCGGAGCCTCCAGTAAAGGCATGTGAGACCCGAAGGGTAACTACTTGACCCCTACATATCTGATGTGGTTCCAACTTCGATCAATGATGGGCGCAGGCGTGGAACATTCCACCAATGGATATGGGGTCGCGGCTCGGGGCCTTCTAACCGACCATCCTTCCTGATTAAGGTTCCGTCTATTTATTCTTGGTGTCAGTTTCGAGCTCACGCGAGTTGATCGAGACCATCTTATATAGGGCTATATACGCGTTATTTAAAAGTGTCGACTTTCAAGGCCAGCGCCGAACGATCTGGCCACAAACCTGAACGTGTATTCTTCACGGATTAGTTGCCAGGACTCGAACTCGCCGCGCATCAGCGGCAATTAAGCTATCTCTGGATTCCCCACCGGCCTCATGTAAAGCTCAAGGCATATCTAAGCGAGATAATAGGCTTTGCTTATAAGCATCAGGCTGAACTTCGTAAAGGAAGTTCAATTATCTTGACTACGGACAAATGTTTATCCTACGTAGGCTGTCGAAACCCCGATGACGACCCTGAGGCAAACGGTGCTGTGCGTAGCATTCTAAATAACCATCCGGTGCGGTACCATAGTATGTAAGTAATACCGAGTTCTTCACTATAGAATTTTTGTCTGTCAGCGATTGGTCACAGCCATATAGGGGATTGTGTCGCCGGCTATTTGTGCAATAGCGGGGGAGCGCTTCGGACAGTAATCAGGAGTTCGAAACGCCTTGGCGTCCACATTATGCGCGAGGCATCAGCGCCGCTAGATCTTGCTAACCCGTCCCGCTGTATCTAGAATATGAATTCAATTTAGTTCCGAAAGGGAGAACGGATAATCACAACGAGACTGATTCAATGATACTTGCGGACGAGATGGACAGTAATGAGAGGTGCGGACCGTGCGGTGGCCGGATGTCGATGGCAGAAAGGTTGACACGTTGGCTGCGATTTGATCGCAGTCTCTACTCATTCACACGTTGGGTCTGTAAATCGTCCTATGTAGCCGGGGGGTGGTTAAGGCGGGTCCGAATTCAGTGTTATTGGTAGAATCTGCTCTGGAATTATGAGCGCTTCTATCGAATTCTGCTTGTTTACGCCTGATATCGATGGTCGATCTCAGGGTGACTGCATTCGAACTTCCTGCTCTAGGCAGTATGAAATACAACTCGGAAGGTCAAATGCTCGCAGCAAGTAATACTATCGATAACATTGACCAGTAGTACCAGCATGTCCAAATTTTCATCTTTTTTACTGGCACGTTTTGCCCGAGGAAGATCACTGGTGAATAAATTATCTTGGGCATCTATGCAAAAACATGGATAGGGATAAGCGCTACATGTCAAGGGAATGACGTTAGATGCGGTCATGACGGACAGACTGTCATATTTCATCATCTTCTGAAAGGACAAGTCTCCCCTTCCCAGCACGCAGAACTGGCACTGCATCATCTTCGTCCACGGCATCCGCAGAGGTTGCTCGTCTTGCAGAGCGCTTGGGAACTGGCCGCGGTCTTGGGCGTGCCTTAGGTTGAGGTTTTCGAGTAGGACTTGGTGAACGACTTCTCCGCATGGCTCCGAGGATGTCGTCGTCACTGTCCGAGATGGTATCATCGGCACTGGACTCTCCTGCAGGCCGGCTACTGCCCACTCCACCCTTCTTCCTACCCTCAACATCGTTCCCTTTTCTTCGCCGTTTCTTAGTTCCCGTTGCTCTCATGGTCACGACCTTGCCGCTTTGCGCGGCAGCTGATGCAGCTTTCTCTCTTAGTGCCTTTTCCTTTTCGAGGAAGGCCTCCATGTCCCCGTATTCGGCGTCGCTGTCCTCAATGAACTGTGCAGACTTGTATTGTTTCTCCTCCTTCTTTTTCTTCTCCCGTCTCTTGCGCGTGGGCTCCTCGGCTTCGGCGAGCTCATCGTCAGAGTTAGACGGCGATCGCCGTCTTCGCCGCCGACGGGCTTTCTTGGTCAAGAGTTGTGAAGCTTTCTTACCGTCAAGATCAATGGGATTCCTGAGGAATTGATCAATGACATTGAAACTGCTCTGGAGCTCGGAAGGAATGATTGGCGCTGGCACGATCCACTGTATTTCATCACCATCTGTGAAGCGATCAGTGGGTCATTGCTCTGCATTTCGCGAAAGAATGAACCTTCGTCATGAATGGTAAACTTTAACAGGCGGAACATGAGTTTTAATGTCGAATTTTTCGTAGCGGCTTCGGCAAGCTCATCACTGATGTAGGGTATTACTGAAAGAGTGTTAGCTCAGAGTAAAGTAAATATCGTTTAGGATTATTTACGGTAATCAAGAAATTGAGAGATTGCTGCTGCAGAGGGAGTTAGTTTCTTCTGTGCACCATCTTCCAGGTCGGATTCTTCGTCTTGACGCTTTTGATCTGTCTCCTCAACGATCTTGTTGCGCTGACGAATGACTAGCACCAATATCTATTGTAGAATTATTAGTAGTCCACGGTGAAGACATTTTCAAACAATTGATATGACTACGAACATCTTTGACCCATTCTACAAGTTCCGTCTTGCCATCCTCCACGAGTGCCGCGATTGCAATTCCGATTTGCTCGCTCCACGAGTAACCCTTCTTGACTTGCACTTCAGCAGGGAATTTGATATCTTCTACGAGGTCACGCTCATGGCGACCTTTTGTCTCTGGTTCCCAGCTCGAGTACTGTTTCCAGTGTCCGCGGTTCTTTGGGAAGAATGCCTGTTTCAGATTGTGAGGGAAGATAATGAGCGTCACATGTACGATAACAAAAATGAAAACCTCACCTCTACGGCGAGGAATGGCTCTTCTTCCAATGCCTTGAAGAACTTCTGCAAAATGAAATTGACCAATTTAATAAGGTCCTTGTAGGCCTGGTCTTTCGGCAATGACTTCTGATCATCGAGAATAATTTTGAAAAGATTAAGCGTCGAAACCTGCACACGAAAGTTGGATACATAAAAACGAGCATCATACAGCTCCACACGTACATTGAAATAGAGACCTTCGGCCTTAGCCTTGATGACTTGCCGGTGGATCAAGTTCACCGCCCTTTTCATGAGCTCGGGGGAATCAAAGTCTTTGTAGCGTGAGAGATATATCAATAGTGTTTTGGTTATGTCTGAATTCGCAAATCTCTGCACAACAATCAACCATCAATCAATCTTTGGTTTCGACCACGCGACGCACCAGTTCAAAAGCATCAAAGGTGAACATTGTCTCATGGTTGACCTCCTCCTCACTATCCCCATCAAGTTCGTTCTCGACGTCAGGTACACCATCTTCATCCGTTGGCCCCTGACCTGCGATAACTTAAAAATGACGCCCCAGGTGGAAAATGCGTGGCTTACCCGTGGTCTTCTTCCGCTTGTTCGACTTCTTTTTCCTGACATACACTGCCCCACTATTTTCCTTTCCCCATCGCTCCAACATGCGCAGTAATGCGTAAGCAAGGTGCACACTAGCATTTAGATAAGTTAATGACTGCGTCCCCTCCTTGTACGATCGTAGGCTCTCGAGAGCGAGATCAAGAACCTCGCCATTATAAATAAGCTGTTGTTGTAAAACAGCAGCAGCCTCATTGAGGTTAGAATCGGAGATGACCGACGAAGACATGATGTCGATCAGGAGAAGGAGCTGCGTGAGGCATTCTATTCCCGCTTGCAGTTCATTCCACATTTTTGGCTGTAAATATGGAAAATATGAGCCCATAACTTGACAAAGGGACGGCTTTGACTTTCACAATACCTTTTCATCCATGGCCTGTCTCATCCGCTTCAGCACCCATATAATCCACCCACGGTCGGTAACTTCCGCTACAAGTCCGAGGTTCCATTTCCGCTGTTCCACGGCCTTTTCTTTAGAGCGCGATATCAGGAAAAATTCGAGAAACCACTTCGTGACATAGAGGAGGCGAAGATGATCCTTTTCTTTGATCTTCGGGCGCTCAGACTTTATATCTTTTAACAGAGAGCGGAGGAACGCTGTCAAGAGAGTCATGAGGATAGGGCGCGTGACGAAGAAAGCATACAGACGATTAAATGTTGAATCCACTAACTCGCCCGCAAAACCTTGAAGTACTATCTTAGCCTCTACTGAGAGGTTGTCCTCGCGAGTTAATTCGTCAACCTTGTTGCTTTTGCGAGCTTTAGAACGCTTGGCGATGTCAAGGATGCTTCCGGACTCCTGCGTAATAGCTGCTTGGCGATGAAGAACAAGCGGCCTGGATCTAGACCCACTTCCATGGGTGTTTGGACCTTCTATGTCTGCATCCGAAGATACAGCCTTGTTGTTCGGCTTAAGCTGAACGGCAATTGTCGTGCCGAACCGGGAGTGACGGGATGAAGCGTTACGTGCCAAGTCTTTCTTTTTCTTGTCCTCTGCAGCAAGGAGGCGATGAAGGTTTTGCGCTGGTTGCTGAAGTGTCTTAAGGATATAAGTAAGAAAAATGCGCGAGGGAACCCACCTTTACTTGATCCACAGCCAGCAGATGAGGGTTTATGCCGCGAAATAAGAGGTAGAATATCTCGAGTACCAGTGTATTTGATGCATTGAAAAGGGGATCGTTGGAGGTGTTGGCAGCAATCGTCAGGAGCAAATCCAGAGTATGTGTTTCCGAGAGTGCTTTCACAAGTCTAGTCTGCATAGTCGAATACTCCGCCTGGTCCGCACTGAGGTGCATATTTGCGCGGAGGTCCTTGATAAATACCAAGTTCCGAATGAGATGCAGAACGAGGTTTACTATCTGTCCATCACGCTCAGTCCTCTCCTTTGCGTGCTTTGAGATTGGGGGGAGCACAATCCCGAAAAGTGCCTGCATGACACCTGGGGTCAAAAGCGCAGCTTTGTAGTTGAGATGGCTGAACGTCAGCTGCGTATAATCCGTCCCTTTGTCCAGCTCCTCATCCAGCTCCTGCAACTCCTCTGCCATATCAATGGGCCATGTCATAGCTGTCACCAAATCTGCACATGCAATGGCCCGCTTGTCTTCCACGAGTCCCTTGCCAGCAGTTGCCAGCAATATGGGCACGAGGTCGTTGGGGAGGACCCGAGTCTCCCAGAATATGCGCGCTACCGTTCGCTCGTCGTCAGTGTCATCCTTCCGCCAGAGCTTCTTGAGATCCCGAAGACAACCGCTGACTTCATCGCCCATGCGGTAGACGCCGCCTTCGTAGCCACCGAGGGCATCGACAACGCGTTTGACGACGGGCTCGAGGATAGCTCTCCTGTCGAGTTCTTCTGTGCCGGAATCGTGCGATGAATGAATAGATATAACGTCGTCATCCATGACCTGACTTGTGAGTACGTGAGTGCTCAGTGCTCGACGCGAATAATTTCGAAACTCTGAAAACACGGTATGTCACACCACGTGATGAAAGTCACAGTTTTCATTATTAGTTTCGTCGTCGGTGGTCATTCTTTGCTCATTATCATCCTTCTGTACTTGCAAGACCCCTTTGACGACATTAACGGCACATATTCTGTCTTGACAGTGGAGCAATGCTCAAGCCCCAAATGTATCACCAGCGCGATAGAACATAATTATCAAAAGTTCAAGAATACAGCGCTATCATCCATCAAATCGTCGTGTGTGAATGATCTCCTTCCCATGTCAGCAGGGTCATATAGTTATCCAGCTGTGCATGTCTGTAGGGTGCGAAGCGCAAAGAAACGTCACGGACCTGAAAAACGGTAGCGACAGGGAAGTAAAGTCGCGAAAAAGGCGGACGGCATATCGAACGATCGAACAATCGATCAAAACACTATTATCGGTGCGGGGTATTCCAGCGGTTACAAGGCTTAATGACAGGCGTGGAAAAAAACATAAGTCTGACTACCGAGGGGCTTTCGTCGGGTTGTATATAATTCAGGTACCCCGGCGTCATTGAGCGGAACGAATACTCTCCAGATCGATCTGATGCATCGAGTAGATACCCTGCGTCTGAGAAAACACAAATAATTCCCGTCCGCTGGTATTAGAGCTACAGCGTTGTCCTAACAGTATTCAACAAGGCGCTCCCGTCGTTTGGAGCCAAATTACTCACAAAGGATACACGACACCTGAAGAGAAGCGACGCTTAGCTGCTATGGTGTAGCATTTTTCTTCGCTGCCCTGGCCTTCTCCTGTTCCTTCTTCAACCTCTCTTTCTCGGCATCCGCCTTAGCCATTTCGTGCGCTCCGTTATTGAGACCGAGCCGGTTCCGTGCAATCTGCGAACACCACGTAAGTTTCATTAGTGAAGAAGTTCACTGATAGCGTAAGGCGCTATCAGGAAATTAGGGTAATTCACCTCGATAGCGTAGAACTGTATTCGGGTGACTAGAAATGATGGTCAGCCTATCAGGGATGAGGATGAAACGAAAACTAGCTAGTACCGAAGATGGTGTTCGTTTCTCCGTACTCTTGCCTTGCATCTGTGCGAATGAGGGAACCAAAGTTGTAATCTTTTACTTTCTTTTCATACCTTTAATTGATCGAGATGTCATTTAAGTCTCAAAACATAGTATTATTACTTACACTTGACAAAACTCTCTCCACCTCTTCTTCCCAGCTTCGCTCTTGAGCCAGTCCTCATCGAGCTTGACAAGCTTCGCATGCTCGTCCTCGCTAAACTCGGGGAAAGTCGACATGGTGTGCTCGTATATCTCGTCATCAAGCCTGTCCACTAAAATGAGCCGCTGCATGGTCTGATGAGAAGGGGTGTTAGTCGCACTTTGTCAACTTGAGTGCACGCGGAGAAACTTTCTCGAGCAGATTCCAGTACGTCTACGCAGATCATAATAGGTCAGCCGAGATGAAGTCTTAACAACTCAACGTCCTTCCCGCACCTGAGCATGCTCAACTGCCTTCACTGCGAACCTGCGGAGATTGACACACGTTCAGCCTGCGCTACCCAGTCCCTTTCGCCACTTACTGTTTCTCTATCTACGTTCAGATGAAGCAAGTAAAAGGTAAGATGGATTATGCCTGTCAGCACAACGAACCATACGGTGACGATTGGATTGGCGTACCTCGATAAGATTCTGGGCGTTGTTGGGATCGAAATCTTGAGTTGACATATTGTGCTTCTGGGACTTGAACAAGCTAAAGTGCTGAAGCTAGTCTCAGGGAACTGCTGTGAGGTGAAAAAGTCGTTGCTCTCGGGACTGAATGTGTTGGCAGGCAGTGAACACGTCGACCTGATGAACAGTGTCTTGACTCTTGAGAACGTTAACCGTTCCTTCACAGGCTTGCACATGGTGCAGGACATTAGGGTTAGGGTTCGGAAATTAGTGTAACTCGGGACCCCTGAGGTAGACCAATCATGATCATTCCTTGAACATTCAAAAGAAAGTTGCGATTGTGATGAGTCTCCCATATAAATTGATAGTCTCAAGTAAAAACATTATATCTCATATGTAAGATTAACTCCTGGAACTTCCTTTTGATTTCTTTTCGACTCCTACGCCAAAGCGTTTCAACTTCTCAAAATATTTTTGCACACGACTCGCAACCTGGCGTGGTGTCCGACTGCCACCCATGGCTTGTGATATTTTTGCCCATCTAATCAGGGCTTTAGTCCTGTGCACACAGACGAGAACAAAAACTTACCGATTCCGCTCACCATCTGGAATCTCCTCGAGAAGCCGCTCCAGCAGGTGCTGTTCAGACACAGACCACGCCTGCTTGTAAGTCTCAGACCTTGCCTTGTCTGCGTCTGCTTTTGGTTCCGGTATAGATGGTGCCTCTGGTTTAATCTTGCGGCTACTATCCATGACAATAGGTGGATCGCGGGAGCGTTTTCCGAGAGTAGAGAGAGGGATGGAGGTCGGCGTCAACACGCCGCTGTCCTCCATGCTGATGTCGAATGACTGATTCTGTAGTTTGAGAGAAGGTTTGCGTGTGCGGGAAGACCGAATGAGGCTCTCAGATTGCGTTATAAAGGACTGCCGTCGAGAAATGGTCGAAGCGCATCTCCCGGACCATGATGCTAAAGGCTGAGCTAGCTCCGATGGTTCTAGTGTGGATGGAGTAGATGGGACAGTCGTATCTGCGGAATCATCGACATCCATGGATGCAGAGTCCTTGGCTGACGGCGGCCAGAGACTGCTCTCGCTAATATCCACTTCTCCGCTTTCGTCATCTACATCATGTCTGACAAATACTGCGTCAGCGCTCTCTTCAGCTTCAGTGAGGGCCTCAGATCTAATCTTCCTCTCCTTGAGTTTCTGGATTTTTGCGTGTGCACGCTCGCGCCTGCGTGCAGCTGCGAAGGATTCTTGAACGGGTGGGGATTTCATTTCTTTGTCTTCGTCTGCATCTTCGTTCTCGGATAAGGCAGGCTGATCGAGACCAGTATGGAAGGGGGATGCAGTGATATTAGAATTAGACATAAGGTAGAATGTGTTATCAGGGTCTAGGTTTTCCAAAACGGGATCAATGATGGTGCGTCGTGCATCTTTGACGAATTGTTGGAGGGTAGAAAGAGGGGAGTGTTGAATTGTGTGAGGCACGCTTCGCTCCGTGTGTGTAAGACGCGTTTGGACCGCGAAAGTTCGCAAAGGCGTGGGGTCTGCGATCAGGACGGAATTTCAGATCCGAAGAATGGTGAAAGGATGAAACACCTACCACACGAGGAGAAGACCTGCCAGTGAAGCTCGTTCGAAAGGGGAGGTGCTTGCTGTTCCGATAATCTCAAGCCAGGACTGTTCAACTGCAGGATCATAACGGAGGATGTCCTATCAACCTAATAACCACCCGGCACACCGCATCCACATACCTTGGAACCAATATTATCTGTGAAAATCTTGGGTTGGATCAGAGCATCTTCCCTAAGCTTCCTAAGCCTCTCTATGTCAGCCTCTGCACGACTGAACAGAGATTTCTGAGTCTGTATGTAGGCAGACAGCGCCTCGAGCCTGTTAAAGGAGTAGGCCAGGGTCATATGCATTAAAATACAGTGGACGTACGTCTCGGCGCGTCTCGAGTCCATGTATTCGACGTCGTCCAGTTCATGGAATTATCTGTCTCAAGTATAGAGTTGCGCCAAACCAAATTCTCTTCCTTCTATCGCCTTTGATTCGGTGCCGTCAAATTTTAGATTGACTGTCGCTGACATAACGCTTATAGTATTCATTTCTCACGCCCACAGACGTTCAACTTCGTTCTTACGCGCTCACCACGCGACTCTCCTCGTCGTCCAAGGCGACGAGCTCGTCTCCTTAGTACCATCCACCACCATTCATCATGGCGTCTACAATCACCTCCTCACAGTCAATCACGAATACTGCTTCATCCACGTCCTTATCTCCCAGCCTCGCCAATCTCAACGGTCTGTCTACCCCCAAGCCTGCCCAGCAGCGACGTATGACAACTTCAGCCCTACCACCTCCGACATCCTTGAACCTGGTACTGCTCGTTGATTGTCTCTTCCTGCTGAATAGGCACCTGACCGTGTCGTACAGCCTGAACCTGTCTATGGACATCCTGGGCACTCCCCAGGTTCACCTCGGCGGCCTCCATCGCCCCTTCGTAACGAATTCACCCACAGAAGATTATCAAATGACAGCCACTCTGGAGATGATGATGACCACGATGATGAAGATGAAGACTCCGCATGGCCACGTAGCCGCTCCCCTGGTTCATCCTCAGTCACTCAGTTTGCAGCAAACCTCGCAAATCGTGTCAATTCCTTCATCAGTCCCTCGATAGCAAGTACCACTCTTCCTTCGGAGGCAGAAATAGAAGCTGAGGCTCAGAGAGAGCGCGATAGAAGTCGACGCGAAGCCGAACTTATACTCACACGAGAAGCAGAAGAAAGAAGGGCCATGGAGGAACGTATTCTCGCTATGATGAATAGTTCTCCTCAATCACTTCCCCCTCCTCGAAGTAGATCGCAGACGTTGCCAAACCCTCCATCTCCTGCTCAGTCTCAAAAGGAAGGTACCCCTAGTTGGTGGGCAGCCGCTAAAGCACGCTTGACTCCTACAAAAGAACCGCTTACTCCAGCTCAACAAGTCATCGAAGAAGCTAAGGCTCGTGAGAAGGAAAATAAGAACGCTAAAGGAAAGGACAATGAATGGCCTGCCTCTTCTGCAGTCAAATATACCGACCCCGCTTACCTCAACTTGAAGATACCCTCAGGTGGTCCTCTCCCTCGCACATCGTCCCCTACCTCCCCGACTCCAGTTCGAACGCCTATCAACCTTTCACCTGCGCCTGTGCCAGCTGTGATCAATCTCTCGCCCGTTTCACTACAAAGGGGAACTTCTCCAGGCGGCACGCCTTCACGCGAGGCCCCTCCACTTTATGCTTCATTCACACCCTCTGGCACTCTAGATGTACCAGGTACACTACTATTAATTGCGAAGCGCTTCGAGAAGCTTGAGAAGTGGAGCGTCAGCCACGTGCGTGCACTCGAGGAGCGCATGGGTGATGTCGAGCGCTGGCTGGTCGACAAGGAAAATCACCGCAGCAAGGAGACGGGGGCTTCCAGCAACTACAAGCACTCTCCTGAATCAGAGTTGGCTGCTATTCGAGGAGATGTCACTGAACTACAGTCACGCATGAGTGAGCTTGGCCGAGAGATGGCACGCCTCGCGACAGCACCTGCCATTCTATCCTCTAATACTGCTATCCGTGGTTCTCCAGTTATGAACACTGCCCCTCCTACAGAGTCTTCCATTGTCAGCCCACATCAATCAGGTTTCTCTAGTGGAACCGATACTAGAGCTTCCGAAATTTCATCATCTAATACTACTTCAGCTCTAGGAAATATTCGCAGTCTGTCCACTCCTCGCCGGGTACCATCTCTTACAGCCCGCGAGTCGACGAGTCCGCCCCTTGCTCGGGTGTCCTCAACTCGTACACCTTCAGGAATCAGGACGCGTTTACCATACCCGACGGGTGACTATACCAGCCCGGGCGACCTCATATCCCCTACTCACACTCCAGCCAACTCGCCTCCGCAGTCTGCACGTTCTGCATCTATGGTCATTTCTGGGTTGCCAGTTTTGTCCAGTCCACTGGAACTCCCCACGGCAACATCTTCACCTCGCGCGTTATCTCCCACCCCGACTGGCCTGCCCGCTCCCAGAATACACAGCCCTCGCGGAGGCAGCGTAAGTCCTACACCTATGCAAGGAGGGCGTAAACGATACACCGTTGCTCTTGGTGGACCCATCGTAGCGCCCTCAGAAGTCGAGTCTGAGTACGAGAGAGAGCGATCGGGACTCGCCACCGCATTTTTCTCCTCCACCGGAGATAGCAGTGACGACTACGACGACTACGACGACGATGATGAAAGTGTTGCAGACGCAAACGAGACGTTGGGAAAGAAAGCCGCGTCTCGCGCCGCTGCTGCTGCTGCCAAACTCGGTGGCGGTGGTTCAGCGAGCGCCGCGCTTACCCATGACAGCCCTGGCGGTCGTGTGCGTGCTCAATCCACGTATGGTGGGTTCGCAAATGCCCTGCAGAGCAATCAAGCCCTTTCTGCACAATCAAAACACCGCTTCCGGTCGCAATCCATTGATGTCCGGTCGGATAGCACATTTGGTGGCGAACAAACAGGTAAATTTGTGGATCCACTTGTACTGCGGCGGCAGGGGAAGTCCGAGAAGGGTAAGGGGAAGCCGCTAGTGGGTCCAGGGAAGAAGGTCCCTGTAGGACAGCTCGTGGCATTCTTTGATTCAGAACGGAAGTGAGCGTCAGCTCTTATATTTTTTTTTTGTGACGACGTTACATTTACATTTACGATCCCATCTCATGACGTTGGAAATCTGAACGCTGACTTGATCTCAAATTTATCCACTGCTCATATACCGCACTGCTCATTTAGCTTTCGTTTTTGTAATTTTGATTAATGCTGTCGTTGTTTTTCAGCGTATATCAGTCCTTGCAAGAGGATAAACATGCGTACTTACTTACTTTGTTGGTACAATGCCATTGTAATGCTTAAGCTCAAGTCGTCGCGCCCAAGTCTGTTGGTTGCAACCTAGCCGTCACATAATACGGTATGGATCGAGCGGTGAAAGCGGAACCCGGCTATTCCCATTCACCAGTCAAGATCGCATACGTAGAAAGTAATAGTAATGATGTACACATTGAGTAACAACAGTCGGGTAAATACAGGCTACGGCAATTATTCAGGAGCTGAAGCGTACGAACTATTCTGGTCATCACAGCTGATTAGGATTAGTCTCAAAAACAGTTTGTAAAGATAATTCAGTGGGTGTTTCAGTGGGTGTTGCGATGACAAATTTGATACTTCAGCATAAATGTGCCCTGGGACGTATAATAAGGGACAACGGTTGCAAATCCGCGGCATAGTAAGTAATGGGGAGAGCCAATATACCGACTAGTCGTCACTAGAGCCGGTGCTGCGATGTCAGGAAAGATGGGTACTTCGATGGCGGTGACCTAAGTGTTGTAGTAGCTACTAGTGGCTAGTGGATCGGTAAAAAGTAAGAACTGCGGAACGATGAAACGGTGACATGCACGGACATCAAAGGCCTCCTTTTCCCCATCAAGACATGCCAGTGCCTTCGGTATTGTTGCGGAAAACCTCCATATGATAATATCACCCTGTTTTAAAACATGCATAATCCTGCTGGTCAGGCACCCGCAGTGTATTATGCCCAGGCGTGAATCCCAAGCATAGCCGTTGGCGAATCCCCGCATAAATCAGACCTTTAGCGTGGCGTAGAGCTGATTGATGGGCGACAGGTGCCACATTCGAGCATCCAAAAGGGATAGTAGGGAAAGGTGTAGTTGTTCCCGCTCATGATATGGTCCTATTTAAGTCCCAACTAACTAGAGTCCTGGGTCATCTGTTAACATATCAACTTGAATGTACCGGCTTACGGAGGGCTAAGGGCTCCGCGCAGAATGTTAGGATAGGGCAATGGACAAATTTAACCTCACCTGGATCGTGTGCTTGATATAATCAGGGGGCCTCGGAGAGTCTTGGATTACCCCTTTTTTGTTTTTTTTGTCTTTCTTCAAAAAGCATCCATCTTCCGAGGTCTCTGGATCCGGTTTGGTTGCGTCAAGCCTGTAGGATACGGAGAGGGCTAAAATAAAATGATCTACTCGTTTATCATTTCAGCGAAAGCTAAATGTGATATTCTTCATCCTAACTAAACCTTGTAAGTACTAGGAGAAAAACAGATAAGTATAGAGCCGACATTGCCAAGTACTATGCGGTGCAGCATCGACGGCACATAGCAACCTCAAGCTGTTGTGAACTTGTGGCATAATTATCAGTTATTTCTCCAAGAATTTAAAGGTCCCAGGGCTCGGCATACAGATATGCATACCTCGTGTATGTCAACTATCGATATCTAGTGTGCGGAGACACAGCATCTGGAATTCTACATAGAACTTAATCAGCACGAGGCTCATTAATGTGCAGTGTCACCTCTTGAATATTGAATCGAACGTTGAACTGTGTAGTGATGGTCTTAGGTTGGAAGCAGTGACGGACCGGCGATCGTGTGTAAACGTTGAAACCAATACACGTCACTGACGTCACACTGCACGCCGCAATCGTCCGGGGTGGAGTCACTATAGTACGAGCTCGAGGCGACATTATGCACTGTACTACTCTGTACTACTTCTGGTCACCCTTCGCCGTCATCTTCTTCTAGTGCTACCTGTATTGCAGAAATGGCCCAACTCTTGCGTCCACAAAGTCCTTCCAACTTCAAGTTCACGCCCCATGAGATGGTTGACAGGCAATCACAATATCTCGCTTACTCGATCTATATTGATTTACGTTTCCCTTCAGATCTCGAAGTATTTTCAAAAACATTCCTTCCCAGAAATCTCACGACATCCCAAAAAAAATTGCACCCTTGGAAAAGGTTTGGAAAATTGATATGAACGATGAAGAAGTTGTGGACGATTCCACTGAGGCTAGTCTTGACAGGCTTGTCGTCCTCCTCAATTGGACGCTGCTTTCGGTGAGTCCAAGTTGTAGGAGCAGTGTCCAATTTCAATCCTCTCGCTGACCACATCTGATGTTGTCCCACAACTTCAGGCGGTAGTTTACATGGTACTTAACTCATCGTACCTTTTTGGAGCAACTTTCAGAACATCGTTTGATGATGCTTCCACGCGTAAACTTCTTCTGAAGCTTGCCCAAGTCGCGAACGGTCCAATTTTAGACCACTCATTCTCCGCGCCATCAATACAAACATCTTTACCACAATACACACTCTACCGCGGGTTCGTGTACACCAGTATTCTACTGGGTTTCGTCGTCGCATTCCTCATAATTCTGGGTAAAAGCTTCATAGGTCGTTACACACTCGACTTGACTATGTCGTCCACTCACAATCCTCGCCACCTCTACAAATCTCGGAGGCAATCTTTGCCTATGCCGACCTGCTTCAGGTTGACTCTGGAATCATTACCAACTGCCCTTCCGCTTGCCCAAGTCGTGTTCACCATAGCCATTCTCGTTACGCATCATTTCGCTTTATAATTACCCCTCCAAAGCCTTGAATTTCCTTCGGAGTTACCCAAGACATGTCCACGATAGCACGCTCCGCGCCATCCCTTTAAGGGTAAGGCATGCCTTCTTTGCTAGGACAATACTAAAAAATATTCTTTACCTCGTACTATATACCTACCTTAACATTTACAGCTGACATTTACATGGGAAAAGGTGGATTTCACTGGTTCCTTCTGCTATGCGCACGCTTGTTACACTGAGCCAGTGCTACGTGATACCGTCTTAAGCATCGGGCGATTCCGAGCCACTCATGTCTTTTCTGTTTTGAATTTTATCACATACTGATTAGTACAAGTATGTAAGCACGCTGGCTTACTTGAGTTCCCATAATCAACATAAATACTGCCTGCGATACTGAATGGTAATCATTCAGTATCACTACCTTTTGGTGTAGCGGTTATGTGGACGGCAGTCTGACCAGCTTACAAAGTACTACGCTTTGACAATAGCCCGTACAACTCTCCGCTTGCGAATTACAGTGCTTTATGCAGTGTACACGAATCATGGGACACAGTGTGATTGGTGGTGGCAGTTAAATACTGCCACTATCATGATGCAGGTTGAACACCTGTCGCCTGGGTTGCTGTGTGGTCGAAGTTCGTCTATAAAGCCTAGGGTCTGCCTAGGGGAGATTTACGTAATACAATATATGTAAATTATGAATTCACGTAACATTACTACAAACGCTATAGACTGGGAATAAACTGCCTCCGCTCCTTTTTTGATATGTAGATGAAGCGAGGCACTTCCGAGTCCTTGCTGTGGGCACCGAGTCTTCCTCTTGAGCATCCTTAGAATCCTCATATTGGTGTTCTGCTATGGAAGAGAAGGCCCAAGTCGAGCATGAGTTGTCCAAAGGGGACATCCCGGTTCCTGTCACACAGTCCGTAAGGTCATATCACGCCACTCGGGTTTCAGTGATGCATCGACCGTCATTTGTTACCTCTCCACGCAAGAAATGGAAATGGGGGCGTCGCGTTGCTCTCATACTTGCTTTGCTTTGTACACTCCGTCTCTTGAGCAATCTTGAGCGTATTCCCCACAATGGACACCCGGATGTTCCTCGCGTCCAAGAACACGGGATGCTAAATGCTCTGACGCACTGGCACACTTCAAACGAATATCATGTCCTTAAAGGAAAGAGGGCGGAGGAACTATTCTTGTACGTTACTGTTCACTCCTAAGGGATGAAACTCATTGGCTCAGGTCTGTACCAGATGAAGACAGTGCCATCGCCGCGTCCCGAGTCTATGCGGCCAAGCCCCACACGGCCGGCACCGCAGGTGACCTTGACACTGCAAAGATTTTCCTCGCGCACCTACAGGAGGAGCTCCAAATCAATCGTTCATCTTCTGACATCCCTCTCTACTCAGCCGGTTCCCGCGAGTCCCGGGAGGCAACGTTAGCCATTTCATCCCTTGACGAACCTAAGGCTTGGATCGACGTTTATTACCCTATCTTGAACAGCCCTTTGGATCGTAGTCTGGAAATTCTCGGAGACGATGGGAAACCCGTTTGGTCTGCTGAGCTCGAAGAGGTTGCTGATGAAACCGACCCTTACGCCTTCGAGTTCGCCAATGCCGTCCCGGCCTGGCATGGCATTAGCAAAGGAGGCCAGGCTGAAGGGAAACTGATTGATGCACAGTATGGAAGGAAGCGGGATTACGATGCGCTCGTGGAAGCTGGTCTGTAATTATCTGCCTCACTGAGAGTCTGTCTTTGATGTTTCGCATCTGAAGGTGTCGACTTCAGTGGAAAGATTGTCCTCACTCGCTCTGGGGGTATTTTCAGGGGTTTGAAGGTACGCTTCCTCGAGTCTTGTTGATCGTATGTTTTCGTGAACTAACAAAAACAGGTTAAACGAGCTCAGGAACTTGGTGCTGCCGCTGTTCTCGTTTACTTGGACCCTCATGGCGATGGTACGGTGACAGTTGAAAATGGCTATGCTCCGTTCGTCCGATTTCCTATTTCGAAAGCTTTGTCGCTAAATCGTGATACAGTTACCCCCACGGTCCTGCACGCAACCCAACTTCGGTGGAACGCGGTGCCGTGCAATTCTTATCGTTATATCCCGGAGATACCTCAACTCCTGGGTATCCCTCGTATGAAAATAGCACGAGAGTTGAGGGAGAAAGCAAACCAACCATCCCCAGTTTGCCCATTTCTTGGGTGAATGCTCAAGTCCTTCTGAATCACCTCAAGGATGGCGGCGATGGCCCTACAGTTCGTCTCGTGAACAATGGTAAGACTGCACTCAGTCGGTCATCATTAAGCTCCAATCTTCTGCAGTGGATGAAAAGATTACGCCGATCTGGAACGTGATGGGTGTCATTCCTGGCCACATCAAGAACGAGGTAGTCGTGTTAGGGGCCCACCGAGATGGTGAGGGCTTTGTTCATTTGGGATTCCCGCACTAATATATCTGTCAGCTTGGGTGACGGGAGCGAGCGATCCGATATCAGGTACCGTGTCTGTTTCAGAGGCAATCCGCGGCTTTGGTGCCCTGTTAAGGAAAGGATGGAGGCCCTTAAGGACAATCCTCATTACAAGCTGGGACGCTGAAGAAGTGAGAGCATCTTTCATTTCGCTGGTATCATACTCAAGTTAGTTTCTTCATAGTATGGATTGATTGGCAGCACAGAATGGGGCGAGGATTTCCCCGAGTGGATCAAGGACCATGTCGTGGCTTATGTTAACACTGGTATGCAGGACTGGCTTGCAACGTTCGTTGTGCACTTAAACCTAAGGATCTATGTTCAGATACTTCTGCCTCTGGTTCCCGTCTCAAGGCCGCAGGATCTCCCTTACTTGCGCATCTCCTTCGTGAGACGGCAGAGCAGCTTCCCCACCCTTCCTCTGAGAAGCGAAGCCTCTGGGATGCTCGTGAAGACACGGGAACATTGTTCGGAGAACATATGAATCCCGAAATTGCTGCAATGCACACGGATAAACTTCGAGCGGTTGATAGCATCGGAGTGAGGCCCTTGGGATCAGGGAGTGATTATACTGTCTTCCTGCAATACCATGGCGTAAGTGAATGCATTTTGAAGTAAATGTTCTGCCACTTACAGCTGATCAATAATGTCAGGTGCCGAGTACTGATGGAGGATTCACCTCCACGCTACATGATCCCGTATATCACTATCACTCGATTTTTGACACTCAGTACTGGCAGGAACTATATGGTGATCCTGGTTTCTTTCGTCATGTGAGGACAGCTTGGTTTGTCACCGCATTCGAGCTCATGGTGTTTAGGTTGCTATCGCCAAACATATCGGTCTACAAGTGTTTCGTCTGTCTGGCGATATCATTTTACCTTTCAATACCACTCATTACAGCCTCGAGTTGGAATCATACCTCAACAAGTATGTGCAACCGACTTCTTGCGGTTAATTTACAGCTGACTGTGGACCTTCAGCGTCGAATCTATTGCAGCCACTGACTCTTTCGACGTCGATTTATCGCCTCTTCGGGAATCCATTCACGCATTACAAAGTGCCAGCCTGGAACTAGACTCCACAAAGACCAAGGCGGAGCACAAGCTTCGTAAGATTCTCAAGGAATGGGAAAAGAATCATGCAATGCGCCACAAGATCTGCCGCAAGGTTTCCAAAGTCCTCTGCAAACTCAAGAAGGTGTTTGGAAAACACAAATGCGAACGGGAAGACAAGCACGATGACAGCCCACATAGGCGAGTTTCTTCGCAATCGGAGTGGATGATAAGCTCATCTTCAATTCCGTCAGACAACCCAGCCGACACCTTATCAAAGCTATTCAACAGGTGCAAGCTGTGAACAAGAGGTTGATTGCCTTCGAACGTGGTTTCATATCGAAAGATGGCATCAAGGATCGTGAGTGGTACAAGCATTTGGGCGTAGCCCCTGGTAGATGGCTAGGTGAGTCTGTCCATTTGTTTACCCGTGATGGAGGTTAACGTTTCCTTGTAGGTTATGGCGCCACTACTTTCCCAGGGCTTACTGAGGCACTTACCATGGACCGAAATGTGACCGCGGCTGCCTATGAGGCAGGGAGATTGAAAGATCTGGTTGACAATCTTGTGAAGACTATTCGCCTGTGAATTTGGGTCATCATCAGAAATCGCTATTACTTGCCATATGATATTCCTTGTCCTTCGATCATGCTCTAGTTATAGTTGATGCTGTACTCACAACTGTTTGAATAGTCGAACAGCATTCGTGATATTCAAGCTTGCGATTATGCTTTGCTTGAGTCAAATTATTCGAAGTACACGTCAGAGTCTTCCTACATAATAAACGTGACAAACCCGATGCCATGCATCTTGTTTGCGTCAGTGCCATCTGCTCATTATACTAAACCAATACTACACCGTAGCCACACACCAAGCCCCCAACTCCGATTCGTCACGGTGTACATGCAGTATTATACCTAAAGCAGTTGTCGCACCTGCTTCGCGGTGTACTCCTCCCATCCCAGAAGAAAACTGTACTAGGTGAACCTAGCACACCGGCAAGCTGTGGCATGTACCCGATGATGCACGATCTGGTGGACTTGATGTTAACTTTGCCATCAACAAACAAGCCCTCATATCCTCAAGTTCTTCTTGTAAAGCCTTCGATTTCTCCCTTTCATCTCTCCGAACTCGAATGAGGATGGTAGGAGATCTCGGACCCTCCTCCAAAAGTTGGAGCGACGTTTTATCTCCAACAGCAAGGTTTCCTTCAGTTTGCGACACGAAGGACTGCTAAACGTTGTCCAGGTTATGTCTGCAACGAGTTCGCATGCTGGTGGATACAGTTGACTCGGAAACTCAGCGACGACGTCCTGGTCGTGTGCTTGTAACGTTCCTATAGATAAGACAGAGAGGGCAGTGAAGGGATTCAATTCTTGCGCTGGATGTATTTTTGCAGTGCTAGCATTCATAAAAAGACCTAGCCGATGCAGCTTCCGACAGTGACGGGCAAAGGGGATGAGAGCTCGGAGGTCAAGTGTAGGGTCGCCGGACATGACAAGAGATTCTTCATTCGGAGACAGTTTTTTGAGGGATTGCCATCGGCTTGCAAGTTCCTCGATTCCCTCTAGAGTAATGTCAACCGGGTGCTCGTGCAGAACCTCGAATGCAGTGAGATTCTGAAATGAAAGGATTAGTCTCAGCGTGTCGAACGTA
The DNA here is from genome assembly GCA_001658105.1 of Rhizopogon vinicolor AM-OR11-026. Classification (NCBI taxonomy): domain Eukaryota; kingdom Fungi; phylum Basidiomycota; class Agaricomycetes; order Boletales; family Rhizopogonaceae; genus Rhizopogon; species Rhizopogon vinicolor. Next base: position 5,031 of record KV448324.1, on the reverse strand, counting down.
ATTTGCTCTGCAGGGATGAGTGTCAGTAATCCAGGAACATGCACCAGTTTGATGTTAGTCTCAAACTCATCGCTCTGAGAGTGTAACGAGCAACGTGTACAATTGTTTGGGTTCATGTTCCACATACGCGTCGATGAATAGGAATGCGATATTGATGGGTGCAAAGCCTGGGTTCATGAATTAAGTGACATCTCCAAGGCGAGCGGTGATGTGTAGGTCCAACAGCACAGGGAAAGCTCCTTGCTCAAGGACGGGAGCAAATGACTCTACTTCTTCTTTCCCTAGTCCTTGTTTGGGTCCAGGCTTGAATTGCATGCTGTTGATGTGTTTCATCCGCGGAAACTCAGAGACGATAGTCGAGGTGAAATAATTGAATTCAGAGAAAATGACCTTTAAGGATCGGGAAGACCTCGAAGAAGCTTCACAATGTCTGCCTCAATCAAACGTACGGCGTACGCGACCAGGAGGTCACGTGAGTGGAGATCGAGTAAAAATGAAGACTTGAACTTCAAGTTGTAGGAGAGAGGCGCAGATATGATAAGCTGTCTCACGTGCTGATGCATGAATATCGGGGCTCGTTTCATACCGTTGACATCCTCGGGGGGCTGCTCCAGAGTATGCACATTGCATATTCGGAGAATTCTCCAGCGTTGATCCGGGCCTCGTCCTGGCCACATCGTCGAGCATGCCAACATAGTCTTCTAGTGCCTTAGGCTGATGGTATCGCAAGGTGCGTACACTATTGGCATGCTTCTGAAATCTCGCCCAGTCGCGTAAGGCTGGTAGTGCATCGAAGACCTACATAGTAGAACAAACCGCGGATTTACGATGTCATAAAATGACTTCTCAGGCTTGTCAGAGGTTTTACATCAAGCCCGCCCCTTGTACGCGACTTGAGCATGGACGACTACCCAACCCAGTTCGCCGGCCAACTTGGGGCGGCGGATGAGTAAGTTTTTTCGTTCAAATGACGACTGAGTCTACTTGTTAAAATGCATCCTGGGCCCCTGTCTCGGGAATGTGTCTCCGAGCCACAAATCATGAAGGAACGGGTTTTGGAGGCAAAATATTACGCTGAAGAGGAGTGTACGATGAAACGTCTGGATTCATTATTAAACCACGTATTATTTGGCGTGAGTTCTTGAATTTTCCTCCTGGAATACAGCTAGATCTTGGCACTCAGGCGGTTGTTATCGCATTCCTGAACAAATACGCCTCCACGCAGCCCGACTTCCGATTATACCCTTTCCACACAAAACTTGTACCTGGACTCTATGAAGTCTTCTGCGCCATTGAGAATGGCACGTTCACGAGCGGCACATTCCTTTCGGTCTTCGCAGCGCCTTCGTTCACTTTATGGGCCTTACAAGGTGTGATAGATGCATGCTTCTTCGTATCCCCGCTCGTTGTAGTTGCAGCCATCTTTGGGAAGTGGGTCCTAGGCCACTTCACTGCGAGTAGCGGCGAGGACGGTTCGCAAACGAGAA
>KV448323.1:0-45392 GCA_001658105.1 Rhizopogon vinicolor AM-OR11-026 | reverse complement strand
TGCAGTACAGGTTCGCGCAGGGGTTCCTCTAAAAGATGGATTTCGCGCAGACCTGTAGCGGCTAGACGAGCATCCAAGAGCTTCGTTATGTCCTTCCTTCCTTCGAATGTCCCGAGATCCCAAGTCAGTACAATGACATCCTTCCAGAGCCCATCCTCAAGAAACAGGTCGACAACAGCTTCAGCATCGACCTGAGCGATTGCAGCAGAGAATGCGTTGAGCCACTCAGTCGCTACCTCTGACGGAGACTCGGAGACGTTAGAAACATCGGTGACTCCCAGCTGATCTATAGTGGGTAGTCGCTGGGGAAACGGGTCGGTAGCCATAATTGTGGGAGTGGAGAGCAACTTCGCGATAACCGGTTGTGGTCCTTCATAATAATCGATTTTATATAACGTCCTAGTTCTCTTTCTTATGATGATGACGTCCCTTTATCATGATCTGTGTTCTCTGGGCCGCACAATCGAGGAGGCGGTATGAAACCCTAATACAAAATGAAGAACGACTGTCTCCCTTTATTAGAGTCCTAGTGGAGGGGAGAACCAATAGTAGTATGACACTTGCCTACAAGAAACACGATAAGCGAGCAGATCAGAAATGGCCATACTTACATATAAATGACTCCCAGCTCATCTAGGCCAGGGAGTCGGTCATAGCCATGCATACTTGCAGCGCCCACAAGGGATTGTCGGAACCTATGTAAGAACCTAAGAGCCTATAGACATGTCTAGTCTCCCGTTCTGTATTAGGTATCAAGCGCTATCAGCGCTCAACTCATGCAACGCAACCGTGGCCTCCGATTCAATTTATGTAGCTTATTTGTTTTCAGAAACGGACATCTGAAAATTTGTAGGAGCTAAAAGATCCACTAGTACTGTAATATGGAATGACTGTCTTCGAAGTATTTGGACGACCTGGGGAGACTATAAGTTGGACTAACAAGACCCTGCAAAGACCAACATCACTCCGGCCAAAGCCCTCGATCTTCGCAGTTCCGCTGACAACTATATCAAGAACGCTCAACAGAGTAGTTCAAGTTGAGTTTGAAGCATGGATGACTTCATTGCTTGGTTTCAGCACCATGGTGGAGCCTTGGATACCGCAGTAATGAGCATCACGGATTTTCCTGGCAGTGGGCGAGGTGCAATCGCAGTCAAAGACATACCTGTTCGTGTCAGTCTCCTTCAAATGGACCGATGGATTGCTCATTCTCCCTTACATAGGAAAACCACACGATTTTCACGCTCCCTCGTTCATTGACACTTTCCACTCAGACATCGACCCTTCCTTCTGCATTCGGGATTACAGGATGGAGAAAGCACAAATTACACAAGGGTTGGGTTGGACTGATTCTTTGTATGATGTGGGAGGAGGCTCATGGGAACCAAGGAAAGTGGTCTGCATATTTCGGTGAGTCTTTTCAAACAACTACTTCTCAGTCTCTGACTTTCAACTCAATATGCAGTATCACTCCCAACACACTTTGGCACCCCAATGTTCTGGAGTAATGAAGAACTCCAAGAACTTCAGGGGACGGCTGTGGTAGGTCTGTTGTCTTTTTCCGTCACTGTTACATAGTTTTTGTCGCATCTTCATTTGTGGCGTGACTGATCATAATCTGCATTCTAGATAAAATAGGTCGCGTCGAGGCTGAGCGCGACTATCACGAGAAGCTGATTCCAGCCATTAAGGTGCATTTATTTCCCCACATTCTCCTGGTTTCTTCCCTGTAATGTCGCGGTGAATAGACTCGACCAGACCTGTTTCCCTCGGAGAAAATTGACACATGGTACACACTTCAGCAATACCACATTGCAGGCAACCGAATTTTATCTCGAAGCTTTCAAGTAGAGAGGTGGAAAGGCGAAGTCGGACCGGACAGCAGCGATGAACATGAATATGTCCCTGAAGATAGCGCAGAGAACACGCAGGCCGACACAAGTATTGGGAGCGCAATGGATGTTGATGGTACAGGAGACGGGGATGAAGGTCTTGACGGAGAGAGCAGTGATAGCGACAGTGATGATTCCGACATAGATGATTCCGACGTTGCAATGGTGCCTATGGCTGACCTTCTGAACGCTCGGTATGACTCCGAGAATGTAAGTCTTTGGAAATATCTCTATCACAAATTTCCGGTCTTCTTTTCTTTGCACTTGCACGTCGCTCATGCAGCTCTTCATAGGCTAAACTGTTTTACGAGGAACACCATCTTCAAATGGTCACCACGAAACCCATCAAGGCTGGTGAACAAATAGTGAGTTAGTAGTGATTCTGCCCGTTCATCAGCTAACTTTGTCTATTTTGCAAATTCCTTGTCATACATATCCATTTTCAAGTTTAATACATACGGCGACCCGCCCAATTCAGACCTCCTCAGGCGCTATGGACATGTTGATCTTGTTCCTTGTCCGCATCTCAAGGGTGCGCTTGGAAATCCACAAGACATCGTAGAGATCCGAGCAGACCTCGTTGTCAAGGTCGTTTGTGGTGGTGTTGCTAATGACGAGAAATACCAACAACGGATAGATTGGTGGCTTGATGAGGGAGGCGATGAGTATGTCTTTTTTTTTTCCTTTTTCACTAGCTCGTTCCCCTTCATGCTTACGCACCACATCTAGTGTTTTCGTTCTCGACACGGACCCGATCCTTCCTGCGGCGATGACGTCTTTGATCAAACTTCTGCTCCTCTCCCAGGAAGAGTGGGAAAAGACACGCGAAAAAGAACGTCCCCCAAAAGCCAAATTCGATCGCCAGATCTCAGAGTTACTGCGAAGAATATTCGAGATTCGATTGAGCACTTATCAATCACCAGATACCGAGGTGTGTTATCCAGTCATTTTTTTCAACATTGGAGAATCGATGGAAGCTATTCTCCGATTTAGGCTGACGAGAAGCTCCTTGCGTCTGAGTCCCTCACACTCAACATGAGACACGCTATTATCGTACGGCTCGGAGAGAAGCGGATTCTTGCTGGGGCACTTGAAATACTGCGCATCAAGGAGGCAGCCCTAGACGACGTCGGGAATGCTGAATCTAAAGGCAAGAAGCGTGTTGTGAGCGGGGGTACGGCCAGTGGAGGAAAATCTAAAAAGGCCAGGCATTGACCCCTACGGGTTTCCTGCAGAATAATTATTGCATCCACGTCTTCTGTCCTTCGACATCCTGTCTGTTATTGACATACAGGATAAAATAAAAGTAGTCCTATCCACCAATCACTCTCATGGCAAGTCAGGTCAGGGTCATGGCCAGTGTGGAACGTTCATGAGTAATCTCTAACCTATAGTTGGCAATGTGAAGGTTCGCGGAAGCAAACTACGCTCCCATGATAACATCCCAAGGAATAACGCAAATAAACAATCTAGAAAAAAAGGTTCATTGTTCAACCGAATAGTAATGTCAAGGTCTGCCAAGGTGTTGCTGGATATATGTATTTTCCGAGACCCTGATGATCAAATATTTGCCGATGACATGCTTTTGCTGGGCTCGAGGGTCATATGTCTAACCAGAGAGGTGCAGCCTGACGCACTAATTATGCTCAATGCGGTCACAGATAACGAACTATGGTGAAAATTTCCGACGATGAACTACTTAGTTCAGACAAGATAGATCGTGTGTTACGCAGTCAATTGACGACGGGTACATCCGTATATCACCCCACTGCTCTGAGGGTATCTAGTCAAAGTGGAAGAATGAAATTACAACAGGCTGCAGCGTTGAGCTTGCCGTACCTCCATTTACGTGCGCGGCGAACCCGCAAGTGTATGCCCATGGACACGCCACCATTTCTCTGCTTCTTCGTCAGCGTCGTAGCCAAACTGGTTTCTAGTCTTTTCCTTGTCGGCCCACTGGTTCGCATTACCTGCGGAAGCCAATGTACTCATCTCACCACGTGCAACGCGGAGCGCGTCTTCGATTGCGGCACGCATCTGCCGATCTCGCTCTTCCTGTTGTGGACCGTCGGGAAGATGAAATATGTGTTGATTCAAACGAGACGAGGCCTGCGTAGCGGTTGCACGATCATAGCGGATGCATTGGTAGGCGTGAAGCAGGGGAACAATTTGAGAGTGGAGCGAGAGGTGAGAGAAAAGGTTTCCCAGGACAGCAGCATCTTCAACCTGTAAAAACATATTGTGGCAAATGTTCGCAACATCCTGTCTAACAGAAATCACTCACAGCCATGGCAGATCCTTGAGCGCGATACGGCTTAGCAGTCGGATGAAATCAGTTAACAGTATGCGGAGACGGTGAGACATACAAGCATTGGGTGGCATGAGTCTCCCAATAGGACCAGGTTTCCGTCCTTGTGTACCCAAGTCTCAAGAGGATCGCGGTCCATTAATTTCCAGTTCAACGTCGTGGGGATCATTTCCAGGAGCTTCTGAACGCTGAAGTGGAATAGTTCATGAGAGTAAGAATGGAGTAAGACGAACGGGAGACGTTTACCGAGGTTCCCAACCAGCGAACTCAGCTTTCATCTTGTCTACGCTGCCCTCGGCGGTCCACGATTCCTCGCCATCGCTGTCTGGATGTACCAATACGAGATTGAACTCTTTTTTAGCGCGCTGTGAGGATAAAATGAGGAAGGTCCTCATTTTTTAGAAAAGAGTAGTTCCATACAATGTTATATGACATAATATGGCACCGTGGACCCATCCAACCGACCATTTCAGCCTTCTCGACCAACGGCCGTAGATCTGGATCTTGTAGAAGCTTGTCCGTTGGGATGATGGCTCTATATGCGGCATCCCCGGTGGGTCTGGGTCGATCCGCACTGCCCACGACATACCGTCGCAGAGTACTCCTGATCCCGTCAGCGCCAATGACTAAATCAGTATGTACCACTTCGCCAGATTCGAGAGTGAGGGTGGGCTTGGAGGTGTCCATGGAAACAACTCGACAATTAGTGCGAATAGTGCAATGAGGCTCCGCCAATTCATACAATATGCGATGGAAATCAGCACGCTGTGAAGTCGATCAGCTTCACGGCTGACTCATTGGAGCTCAAACTCAACGTGGATGTGATAGTAAGGGGCTTCATATTCCTCTTCCATAGTATCTCCCCACTTTGTCCACGCGACGGTCTCACCAGTACACCCTACGAGGTGAGAAAGGGATGAATATATGTGTGAAGACGGTTTTTATAACTCACATCGCCTGAAGGACAATGCTTCGGGCTTGACAGAAACTTGTTTAAGGCGCTCGCCCAGACCCCAGCGAATGAGAAGGCGAGTCAGATTTGGGGTGACCTGAATACCAGCGCCAATATCTCCAATGACGGAAGCGGCCTCAATGATAGTCACTCTATGACCAGCCTGTGCAAGGCAGTACGCAGCAGTGAGTCCACCAATTCCACATCCTACGACGACAATGTCTAATGAAAGAGAAGCTCGTCGTCCGTGATAGAGCTTATCATCCTGAAAATAAAAGGTCAGCCAGGTGATCGAGAGGAATCAACTGGAAAATACATTTGTAATTGGTGGTTCAGGAGCAGTGACCGTTTGAGACTGTTTGTTGCCCATCGTACCCTCATAACCCCTGTGTGAGCCTTCAAACAAAACATTTTCGTAACAGTGACAACATACCACTACTGGGTAAGGGAAGGAGGTGAGGTTGGGAGTAGCATATTTATCTATATGCTTGATTTAATATAAGCAGGTGAAGTCTGGTAAATGTTTCTGCGGGTGTGAGACGCCCGTGAGTACTCTCGTCGCACCATGCATGCATGAGCATGGGTGGATAAAACATGACGATAAGTATGATAGCGCTGGTGTTTGTGCGCTCGACATCTAGAATCCAAAAACAAAAAAATAGGATGATAAGTTATGTTGGTCAGTTACTTCCTGCTTCAATTTCAGGGCGGGTCCTTGAATATTGAATATTGAAAATTGAACATTTGAAGTCTAATAACCTTTTTTCAACCTTTTGGTATTACCTCCGAGAAAGGAAATGCCGGAAAGCCAGACCCCATTAGGAAAAAGAGATACTCTTCTTCTCGCACCCATGAACGTCTAGACAACCATATTATTATCATGCGCTCCGTACTACAGGATAATCATGAAAAGCTTATCACACAATACAAAGCGAACTTCGCAGATGTATGTGCTCTCCAATCAATCTTGGATGATGAGCTATTGCCACACGTGGTCCAAGAAATTGCCCTCAGCGATGCGGACTATACATGGGCCAAAGAATGGATATCGGATACAGGTAAATGTTGTCATCAGATTCGAGACCGTAAGTTTAACAACTGTGGTCAACCACAGCGACCATTTTTCGTTTCTTCCGGGTGAGTGAGATCTCTGACATGCTACTAGTAACAAGCTTTGTCATGATCTCCGCTAAAGCTCAGCATGTAGCACCATAAATTCATCCGTTCATTCACATTGGAGGCTATGCGCAACACGCTTATTTGGCGTCTCAATGCATTTCAACTCTCCAATCTTCCTCCTGCATTGTTTCATTGCCTTCCGCCGCCGATCTGCGCTCCCTTCGGGCATCCCATTGTGTTTCTCCGATTATCGGAATTCCCGACTTCCGAGCAAGCAATGATGGATGGGTTTTTGATCTCCCTTGAACGCCTGCGGATCCATTTGCTCTCACTCAATGCTCGCAACGTTGAACATATAGATGACGAGATAATTCTTCAGTGCATTTTCATCGTCGACCTTGAAGGTCCATCAATCCACTCGTTCGTATGTCAACGTTCCATTACAACTCGGCTTTCATTCAGCTTCATTGCAGAACCTTAAGACATTCACATGGCTCACGAAAGAAATAGTCTCCCGTTACCCTGGAATACTGGCTGCAGGTAACAATTTGAATAATGGTGTATAACGATCAAACTCAACTTTGTTCCGTGTCAGTATTCTTCCTCAATTGCTCTTGGACATATGCAAGGGCTTGGTCCGTTGCCAAGTGTGTTCAATCCAGACACGTTTTTTTTCCGGTTTACTTGACCCAGATCTTAGGTGTCTCCTTCCTAATTCTGCAGTTTCCCGGATCTTCTTTCCATCCAGAGAGGAGCTTCTTCAATATTGTTCTGCATCCGCGTTACCATCTGGTCAGTCACCTTGTCGTGTTCCTTACCCACTTAGCCGCCATGCATTTGTCAGATTATGGCGGTGCACTCTCGCCACTCCACCTCATTGAGGATCCACTGAATCCAGAATACAATCGTGTTTCTGTAGGATCACGTGATGAATCTGTATCGGCCCCCAGCATTCGGCTTCCTGAAACCCTGCACCGGCAGCCTTCGTCTGTGTTCATACCCCCTCGATCGTCCCTCAACCCTTTTTTCGGCTATCCTACACTCGCATCCATTTCAAGGCCACATATGGTGCAACCTGGTCGCCGGCGGAAGCGTGATCTTCTATTGACCCTCTCAATTCTCTGGTGGAAAAGATGGGGCACATGTATCATTACCGTGGTCTACTTTTTAATCGCCGTCAGTCTCACACGCAAGGCAGTTCGGAGACTGGTAGTACGTTGGATGTCAGGGGGCTTATCTTCCAGCACCTGTCAATAATCCTTCCAGAATAATGACATCGATGAAACTCAACGTGACACCAAGTATTTCAGCGGTTTTGGTGACGGGGCGCGCAGTCAAGAAATGGAGTAGCGTCTATTTTGATCTGCTTTGATGATCTGCACGCCTAGCCTGCATTGTCATTAATTGATTAATCAATCATGGTTCTTGACCAGGCGTCAACTTCCTTTCCTCCGACTAACATGGACATCGTGTCTTGCCCGCGATGTGAATGCTACTTAATTCCGTAATGATCATGAGGTCGCATTCTAGCAATTAGAAGAGCGTCTGCAAGATTAATAGCATGATGCAGAGGGACACATGGGGTATAGTAAATATCGTTACATTACTAGTGCCATCCGCATAATACCGGTTTACATTTGCTACCTTCGGCGCCACAACCGCCGGCGGTAGTATTCAGGTCGGTGATATCTTCTATCTATTAAAGATGATCAGGAGCTCCGACGTAGATAGCCCGTATGGAATAAGTACTAGAGGAAGTACTCGGGCAGCTAGGTGGAGCAAATACTCGTGTGAGCATGTGGTCTATTCAAAGTGGAAAAGACGACGCGGGAGACGATCACAGAAACAGTAACGTACCTTCCCACCAACATTCTGGGAAGCCTGTTGACCCGGACCATCGCGTTCGTTCTCCGGGGCAGCCTCGAAGACATTGAAAAACATGCTCTCTCCGGGACCCACCTCGAGTATGCTCGCGGAATTGCCACAACGATAACAATAGTTGGGCGCTGACCATACAGTCGAAAGGTGTTTGTCAAACAGCGACGAGTAACCTTCCATGCAGAGCTGATGCGCGCGTAGAATATGTGACATATTGTTCGTTTCCAAGAACTTATGCACGACGCCCGATCCAAACGTGTAGCCAGCACCTCTACATGATTGGATTCAGATTGAAATATCAGACACGCGATAGAGAGGAAACAATAAGCCTTATTAGTCAATGACGCTGGTGATATGCCGGAGTAAAAACGGACCTTGGAGATATCGCAAAATCTTCTTTCTCTGCATCTGGATCCGACCACACCAAATCGGCCATAGGACCCTCGTGTGGAATTTCTGGAGGAAAATGAGGTGCGGAGCGATGAGAAGATGAAAGAACACACCTCGAAATCGATCCACAACTTTGATTTGATCAACGGAGTGGATAGACGGCGAAAGACCTGAGAGGAAGAAATCTATCAGATGGTGACGTTGTGAAGCAAGGAATGACAAATAACCTCCATGAACACAGAATATCCGATCATCGATTACCACAGACAGGGTCAAGAAGTCGAACATATCGGTGAAATACGTCCAAACATGTGAGGAACCGTATTTTCGGACACACTCCGTATAAAACCCATAAGTCTAAGTGAAACGTTGAGAGATAAGGGTGTCCCAACAAGATCATGAATTGGCGGCTGACTTGTGTTACAGCCCTTGATTCATGATTGCCACGAATTAACTGAACTCTGTCAGGGTAACGCAGCTTAAGACATGTGAGAAGTGATATAGTCTCGACGCTGAACAGGCCACGATCGACATAGTCCCCTGAGGTAATGTTAGAGAAGGGGAATTTTGTGTTGAAGTACGAGAGGGAACTAACCGAGGAAAAGATAATTAGTGTGAGGTGCGTAGCCACCTATGCGGAAGATTTCGATGAGATCGTAGAACTGACTTGAGTTCGATGATGAGATGACATACAGGGGATTCAATAAACTTTGGAGCGGCTCACCCATGTATATCTCCAACGACAGTGACTGGTGCACTGACATGGACGACATTAGATTCTCTCATGAGAACCTCTTTCGTTTTTGCACAAATCTCGCGTAAGAGGGCCTCATGTAAAAGCTGTTTGCGGAGAAGTTGTTCTATACACGAGTCGAGGTCGAAGGGAGCCATGTTTTCGTCTGTCCTGCTCCCCAGTGATTAGGAAAGAGTCAACGACAAGTTTGAATTTCATTTGTCCATGTTTGGGAATTCCACCATTTACTCTCACCACAAAATACGACAGTGACGACACCAAGTTGCAACTTGTCAAATGTCGAAGCCCACATTGCAGGCTCTGGGCTCTTGCAGCTCCAAGCTCAAAACAAAGTTTTCCCTATCAACTCGATCGCATCTTGGCGCTCTTGAGAAGTTGAGACCCGGCTCAGTACTCAGTCAGCAATGGAGTTATGGGTAAGGTTAAGTTTAGAGTGGACCTGGAGGACGGAAATTTCTGTGTCATCGTTCCTGACCGTCTAGACAAGCCATTGTCAAACCCATTTTTACGTTGCCAATCCGGCGTCTGCTGTCCTGAAAACTGCAGCGAGCACTTAGATTGGTGGAAAGGAACCCCGGTTGCAATCCGAAATGGCATAATATTTGTACCAAGAAGGTCACGGTGAGCAGAACATGGCAGCTCAGGTCCAAAACTCAGAGTCAGATGGGCAGTTAGGCTCCTGATTGCATCCTCGAGGCTTTCGCATGTCTAATAAATACTTGCCGTTCCTGTAGACGGGCGTTTACCTGGAGGGGGTAACTATGTTGCTCCACTGTCAAATTATACTCGTCTCCGAATTTGCTTTCGATTGGCTTCTCATGTGAATCGACCTGCATGACCATCATGGGGCTGAGTCAAACAATTTTGCAGCTGCCCGAACTGCCCGACAATGCTGAAACCGAATGGCGATTCATTGATTTAACTTCTGCAGTCCGAGGAGATAGATGTACTCCCATTCTCTTCAGTTTTTCATGATGCAATAATATGACTCGTTGAGGTAGACCTTCTGACTTTCACCACGCCAATGTAGTTGATGAATCGCCCTGTTGGGTGGCTCCTTGCCAGTCCTCGCCGCGTCTTGGGCTCTTAGGCCGTCGGTGCCGAAAAGGAAGACGCGTTCCCGAGGACAAGTACACGTGTAAAATGCCGTTCTTCGTTTGCAACGAGACTGTCAGAACGTTGTACAAACGTCGTAAATATATCTGTGCTCCCCGTCGCCGTCGTCTGTCTCCTGCCTACTCGCGAGCTCAAGAAATCGGGCGCCGAATTCACGTAGTGGACAACTCCATCGCCCTTATGTGTAGACACGAGTTTTATCCCGTTGCGAGCATCACAAATTTCTCCACTTTGGACATACATCTTCTTGCTTTCCTGCTTTATTGTTGCCTACATCTAGCTTGTCACATCATGTCATCCTCGACATTGCGGAAATCTGTCAGCTCTTGTGCCGGCGTTTTGTAAATGTGCAATATGTATAGTACATACTTCTCGATCGTGTGTATTAATTTCGATCACCTTCGAGCGCATGTTAAAGACGTTTTTTCGGGATAGGGCTCAAATCATTCCAGCTCAGCTGCTAAACCGATTGTAATTGGACGCCTATTTCACGAGGCGTTGTCAATTGCTGGAATTTCCCGTGACATACTACCGTGTACGTTTCGACAGGGTCTATGCTAACAGCAAAAGGTATAGTCGACAAGCTGAGCCAAGATACTTCTTTTCAATGGACTATCTCACAACCATAGCACCATATCATCTTGTCAATTTCGTCTCCATGAAAAGCCTAAGAGTGACAACAAAGTATATTCAATGCAAGGGTCAGGCCATCTGCTCATATATAATGGATCTTTCCGCTCGTTAGATGAAAGCAGTACCCGCACAAGGGCTGCGTCTCGCTGATCAGGATGCCGTATATGCGACATATCCAGATTGCTGTGCTGATATATTTCTTTTTACGAGAGCAGGGCCGATTCGACTCGATCTAAAGTCAACTGCCCAGGAACTTACACTCCGCAAACTCTCTAGCCTGGTGATCTATCTTCAGCGATCTTCCGACAAACCTGTTCACCACAAATGGAGGGGTTCTCATCCTGAGCTCAGAGCACACACAGCTTTCCTCGGTAAGACCCCGATCTGTCTGATCTTCTCTGTACTAGGTTTTCCATGGCTTCCTTCCATTGCTCCACCCGCTCCCGAGGTGTGGTAGGCGGAGCCTCCGAAACCTTCCACCTGAGGGGATCTACCCTCCTGGATAATGTACTTCCAGGTCCATAGTGAATCACAATTGGTACACTTCGCCAACGAATGGCCAATCTTGCCCGTAGGAGTTCAACGTTGATCGAACGCTTCTACAAAACATATCTTGATGCCGAATTCATACAACGTTTCGTTCATACCGGGATTACGCTCTGAGAGAGGTAATGATTTAGTAACCGATCAATTCATTAAGGTACGTTGCTAGCCCTGTATGACAGGCGATACCCAAACACCTTCAATGCAAAAATGTATATAAGGCTCGACAAGTTGAAGAGCTGGGATCTAACAATCACCAAACCCTCACACAATGCAGTACCCAGGTCCATACTCCCACAATGGTCATCAGACGCAGCAACCGTATGCCTCTTCCCACCATTCTTCACAATCCCCTTCGAACTCGAACAGTCACACTTCTGGATACCCTCAACAGCCGGGAATATCGGGCTATCCGCTTAACACTCCTTTGCCTAATGGCATCATAGGTACCATTACCCTTCAATGACCCTTTTATAGACAATTAATGTTCTCGAAGCAGGGAACCACTCCAGCAGTATATTACAGCCCGTCCATTTCTCCAGCCATTCACAGCACGGTGCACCACCTACTTCGGATGCCCGCAGGCCCTACTATTCGCATCCAGCGGATCAGCCTAATGCTTATTTCTCCTCACATCAGCACTCGTCTGCGCCAAGTCCTCAATATGTGATAAACCCTCACGCCCATCTAGATCATCAGACTGTCCGTCCGCATGCACAATTCATTCCGACACCATCACAGGCGTATCAGGCCTACTCCAGTCCTACCACATCTAACCAACGCGTCCGCCCCCCCATCGAACCATACCATCATATGTCCCCCAATCCTCAACATAACACTCAACGCAACTCACCCCCTCCTGCGCTACGCTCTACGCACACACCCACATCCCCTTCCAGCAACCCGGCGCTTCTTGGAGATCGCTATCCCTGTGACCTCTGTGAGAGGTCGTTTACGCGCTCGCACGATAGAAGGAGACATTATGAGACTGTGCATGCTACGACCCCTGTCCTGCATCGATGTCGTTACTGCATGAAGGACTTTAGTCGTGCAGACTCGCTCAAACGCCACATCGATAATGGGTGCGACGAGATGGTATCACGCAAGTAGATTTCGGAAATGACTCTTCTTGGTTATCTTTTCCTTTCGACCAACACTTCAGCACCGTACATTGTCTTAATTTCTCATTCGAGCATCACATCTGATATGTTAACTGTACGCTGCCACATATAATATTTCTCTGGTTGAATGCTTTGAGCGCTTTGTACTTATGTGTATCTCTACTACTACTGCACTAGAAATCGGAAGGATCCTCCAATACCCATCCGTACGGTAATTGACCCCGGCAGTTGCTAAATACGAGCTCCCATCATGTAGTGTATCTCCTTAGACAAAAACGCTCTCATATTGATCCTCTACTATGAGAGCATGGTATTTCTGACCAGGCGCCTGCGATATGCACATTGGGTGACCTAAATTGTATTAGTGTCGCGCTGGACCATAACACATGATATTCGAATCTTGATAGGTACCTTGGAAAGTATGTTACAAGGCCTGGAGTCCACTTCACATTCCAAATGGGTAACAGGTACTTACTTGTCACAGTGACATAAAAAAGGAACGCCAATGAGTCTGCTGATGACGGTGGATTACGCAGGTTTCACCTCCTGATGTGGAGCTCTCAAAGGTACTGATGATCAAATGTATTTCTCCCATCTTGACTGCCTCGGATACGGAGGCCCGATGGCTTGGTCATTTCACTTGGTTTTTTGAGAGAGGCTGCCATTTTTGCACATGCGCCGAGGGCTCTTTACCTATCGAATCGGAGATTTCACATGTCTATCTAGAGAGGATGTCACGTTTATAACTGGTTGAAATAACTCGCCAAGAGTCTGCGAGTATGACTACTCCGGCGGTCCTCGGGCGGGCGAACGGAAGGGGCGCTGCGCATACACATGTTTACTGGTCAGCCGTATCGCGGCACCGTGGGTCCGCTTCAATAACTTGAGATGGACACTTTAGACCTTCGGCGACATCACTCACCGAACGTCTGTTCGGACAAACCGCGCGGTGAGAAGTGCCACTGGCTCTGTGTTTTCTACTGAGCGATGCTGCCATCATGATGTCTGAATGTTCATGATTGAAACGGGAATCAACCTCAGGAGAAATCTCCGGCATGCGAAAAATGGGATATTCACTTGCAAAATCACCTACGATGGAATTACAAGGTTGGCGGAAGAAAAACACATCTGGTAAACTCACAAAGAAAAGAAAGTGTCACGCGCTGAGGCACGTTTTGATAAGCAACACAATGTTATAGGATCTCAATCATTATCATCATCGCCTGAGTCGCTGTCTCCGCTTCCATCGTCAACCAAACCCTCGATTTCGACTCCAGGTTGTTCATCCTCAACGTGATCATCGTCCTTTTCTGCGCGTTTCTTGTTCATTTTGTCTATGATTTTGTCGGCGCGATTGAATATACCACCCGTCGGGGCGCCGCATGCCAGGCACTTAGGAGTTTTGGCAAAGCGCTTGATAGCACACGCCGAACAATAATAATGTCCGCATCGCGTTACCACTGGATCTGTGTAAGGTTTTCGGCAGATGAGACAAGCAAATGGTATGTCTTCATCAGAATCTGAGTCTGACACATCCTCAACTTGTTTCCGGGGTGTTTCGGCGATTTTGTCCAATTGCCAGCCAGCGAGATCTGTGGAAAGCAAATGGTCTCAGTTTCTTTTAGGAGTTAAAGCTCATCAAAACATACACGTGCCACGGTCATGCAAGAATTTACAGGTGTCACCGAAGCCGCAGTAACCGGTTTCTGATTGGAAGGATTGTTAGCGTCCGTATCATTCGGAGGAGAAACTTACGAACCTTTATAGTCCTTGCAAACATCGGGTTGATAATCGACAATAGTTACCGTACGAATGGTGCTGGTACCTCGCTGAGGACCAACACGCATGGCTTTTGGTACTTCCTGACTCTTCTTTAGGTGGCTTCGATAAGCTTTCTGGCCTCTATAGAGTCCATCATCAGGAATTTCCTCCTCTTCTTCTCCCCGGTCCGCTTTCTCCTTCTTCTGCCTTTTTGCGAGTAGTTCTGCAGCTTCATCACCAGCTAGTATCTCAAGTGCCGCGTTGGCATGAGATCCGGCTGCGGTCCACTTCATGGCAGGACCATCACGCTCCACAGCGTCTGGATCGTCTATTTCATCTGCCCTTCGTTGTGTAGCAGTACGTTTTGTGCCTGCACTGAGAAGATTGCCAGTCGGTTTGCGAGAAGGAAGAACAACCTCAGACTTTGATGAAGATGGTATAGGCGCTGACACACGTGAAGGGGGAGATCCCGATCTTTTCCGGGAGGTTGCTGGTCGAGCTTTTCCCTTCTTGAAAAAAGGAACCTTAACTTCGTTCGTAGTGGACATGGTTCTTGATGAAGGTATCTTTGGACCCTGAATCACAGTCACAGTTCGAACTATAGTCTTCGCTTAGTCATCCATCAATTAGTAAGTAGGGAACTTACTCAGTTAGGAAGGAGTGTTGACTCATCATTCCTTCGCTGTACGCACGTAGTAGTTAACAGAGTTACCGGCAGAGTTCAAATTTCATGACGCGAACTGACGTGCGGTATGGAAGGCTATCCGATAACAGAGATTACGAGGAAGAGATAGAGCAGATTCGGTGAGTGACTGGCATTGTCATTTTCCATGTCTCTTACTGAGAACTGGGGAGACGCTATGAAGATTTCACCACCATTGGTACATACTACTAGAACTCGCTATCTCTTGGATAAATTAACGTGTCGCTGCCAGATTGGATTCAAGACTCGATAGTAGAACGGAACAGACGCATACGCAATGCGAAGGCATTACGGGATGCCTATCGCGGTCCTCGCGGAGAAATAACACCTGCATGGGTGTGGGCTCAGTTCTGGAGATTTATAGGCGCTGGGGAACCCTGGCTTGTAATAAGTCTAGTCGGTAAGGACTGTACATAGTTCCAATCACTTGGACTAATTCATGTCAGGCATTTTTATTGGCGTGAATGCCGCTCTCATATCAATCATCTCGGAATGGCTTTCGGATATCAAAATGGGATACTGCGCCGACGGCTGGTGGCTAAACCAGCAATTTTGCTGCTGGGAAGTTGAAAGTGATGAGGAGTTTTGCCCTTCATGGCACCTGTGGAGTACTGCAACTCCTGCAAGATGGTTCATTTATGTCATGTTCGCAGTACGTCCTGTCCTCTGTATTTTGATCTTTTGATTTCGATAAAATTTATGTTTCTGCAGGCTATATTCTCGTTCGTGGCAGCCCATCTTGTCCGCAGCTTGGCAAAATATGCTGCTGGGTCTGGTATCTCGGAAATTAAGTGCATTCTCGCGGGCTTCGTCATGCAAGGGTTCCTCGGTTATGCGACCTTCTTCATCAAAAGCCTTACGCTTGTGAGTTTCCTTACCATTCTGATAAACAATAATATAGAACAGAAATAGCCTTTGGTTATTGCCTCTGGGTTGTCCGTTGGTAAAGAAGGCCCTTCTGTGCATGTCGCGTGCTGCATTGGAGCTATCGTTGCAAGCTGGTTTCAGCGGTTTTCTCGAAGCCAAGGTTTTCATCAGCATTCATTTCTCATGTTTATTTATTCATTCTCAACAATCAAGGGAAAATGCGAGAAATCATTACAGCCGCTAGTGCCGCGGGAGTCGCAGTTGCTTTTGGATCACCGATTGGCGGTGTTCTGTTTTCTATTGAGGTTCCAGATTCTATCTTTACTGTTTTCGCGATTTTAAATGTGTGTTTCCACAGGAGATGAGTCAGATGTTTCGCATCAAAACTATGTGGAGAAGCTTCGTGTGCGCGTTAGTCGCGACATTTACGCTGTCCGTCAGTGGATTCCCTCATCTTGTCCTGCGACTTTGACTCTCTTGTGCTAGGTCATGAATCCGTTCAGAACGGGAAAGCTTGTGCTGTTCCAAGTTACCTATAACCGAGACTGGCATTTCTTCGAGATTATCTTCTTTATCGTTCTTGGAATATTCGGCGTAAGAATATGGAGTTTCTCTCCAATTACACTCTTTTTCACAAAGTCGCTCGTCATTGCAGGGACTTTATGGCGCATTCGTTGTCAAGTTTAACATGCAGGTAGCTGCATTTCGTCGAAAACATCTCGCAACACATGGTGTCGCAGAAGCTGTCATTCTTGCGACTCTCACTGCCGTTATTGGTTACTTCAATCGTTTCATGCGCATCGACATGACGGAAATGATGTCAATTCTCTTCCGTGAGTGTGAAGGAGGTGGAGATCACGACAATCTATGCCAGTAAGTATGCCTTATTGCGTATTCAAACTACAATTTCTCATCTCTTCAAAGAATGGCTGTCCAGTGGCCCATGGCAAACTCTCTCCTTCTTGCTACTTTCATACGCATGGGTCTTGTCGTAATATCCTACGGAGCGAAGGTCCCTGCAGGGATCTTTGTACCTTCGATGGCTGTTGGAGCAACCTTCGGCCGAATGGTCGGCATCATGGTAAAGGCAATTTATCGGTAGGTGAACCCCACGAGCTATCATAACGGCATTGTCATGACACATTCTAGGGCTTATCCTCAGTCAGGGATCTTTGCGGTTTGCGACCCGGATGTGCCATGTATCACGCCGGGCACCTACGCTTTTCTTGGTGCAGCCGCGGCCCTTAGCGGTGTCATGAGGATAACTGTAACCGTTGTCGTTATCATGTTTGAGCTCACCGGAGCATTGACGTATATCTTGCCGACCATGGTGAGCCTGATTATCTACATCTATACGAAACACAGGTCTTTGATACCGGTTCTCTCCAGATTGTTATCTTGGTAACGAAGGCTGTCGGCGACTTCCTTGGGACTCGTGGCATCGCAGACGAGACGATCCGATTCAACGGCTATCCGATCCTTGAGAAGGAGGAACATGGAATTGATGTCTCAGGTCAGTGCTCCAGCCGTTGCCTACACTCAAAAAGGTTCTCATGCGAGTCACGAAGTTTCGGAGGTCATGAAGAAAGATCTCGATATTCTGTTTGCATCTGGAATGCTGGTCTCTGACGTAGGTAAGCATCGACTGATTGCAACTGGAAGAACATTGCTAATACTTCACAGAGCGATTGCTAGAGTCTACTAATGTAAAAGGCTTTCCGATAGTCACTTCAGAATCATCTCGAACCCTTGTTGGGTATTTGGGCAGAACCGAATTGCGTTATGTACTAGGTATGTATCACGATGGTATTCGACTCCCGTATGACATAACAAAACCTAGACAAGGCCCAAAATATGGATGTATCTCCGAACACACCCTGTGCGTTTACTAGACAAGCCTCTGACCAGGAAGATTTTGTTCTATCAGACATGACTTCTGGATCGGCTCTTGGCGTAGAGGAAGAGGTGGCAAGGGAACTTATAGAGACGAGTGCATCCATCGACGTGCTTAAACTCTGGCCTTGGGTAAACCAGGTACTGTACTTCGCACTAGCTCTGCGACACTCTCTGACCTTGTCCTCAAGACGCCTCTTACCGTGTCTCCGCGGCTTCCACTGGAGATAGTTATGCAATTATTCAAGCGAATGGGGTACGTTTCACTTGTATTCCCGTGTGTATATAATTGCAGAGTCTGGTACTCAACTTCATTGCTACAGTCCTCGCGTGATACTTGTCGAGGAACATGGGTTATTGAAAGGCCTGGTGACCGTCAAAGATGTCCTGCGCTTCAATGCAACTGAGGAGCCCGTTGGAGATCTCCAATGGGATAGAGGTGAACTGGAGGCCATTCTCGATGTTATGTGGAATTGGGCAATAGGAGTTGCGCAGACCTCTATGGAGTGGTGCAGACGTTTGATACGTCGGTGAGGCTGCTATGTTTCTTTACCCACTTTTAATAGACTTGATTATGTGCTGCCCTTGAATGACATTGATAAGGTGTTACTACTTGGCGTCAGGTGCCTATTTCTCCAGGGCGCTCATCGCTGCATCCGCGATCTCTGCCTCATGTCGATGTGAGTCACAACCATATATATGAGCGCGCGATCGAGCTAGTCACGGAATAAACCTTTCCATGATTCCATTGAATTCCCCGCGTTCGTGGAGCGAGACGCCAGATCATTATGTCATATCTGCGTGTACTTACAAACAGACAGGCAATCTAACCAATATGGTTGAGCACAGGGAAACACTGACACGTGAAGCAAGGTAGTTTCTGTATGGAGTCTTCAGTGACAGGTATCATTCTGTGATTTCGCGTTCCCGGGCCAGGGTTGCGGTGATCGTCAGTACCGATTCCGTAATGTCACCGGGGTTAGCAGTTGGCACTTTCCAAGCATCTGGTGGCCACAGTACTTATGTGTAGTAACTTGCTGGCTGGGATATTTCATCCTTCAAACATACTACCTGACTGACCCTTTTAACAAATATTCAGGGACCCTCTGTTTTGTTCACGGAAATCAATGCCTTCGAGGCGCGCTCGACCAGATCTGCCCTTGAGACTTGCAAGGTCCGGTGATTCTCGCATTGTTATCTTGCTATCCATGACTTACCCCATTTGACCCTTTGATATCTGCGAGTATTTACGCTAGAACCAGTTTGTGGGATGGCGTGCAGAGAAAATGCATAGGTGCGTCATGGGCTATGTCTTCTAGGCACCCTTCTTTGTACCCCTTCCTTTGTCTCAATTCTCCCACTGCTTCGTCTAATCTCATTGGTCAAGTTACGCACATCGTCTCCGTTAAGTGGTGAGCGCATGTTCTGGTTTCGTGCCAGTGGCCCTTCCATGCTTTGATTTCGGCCGCTTGAATGTCATGACGTTCATCCTATTTTTATGTTCGGAATTGTGATCACCCTGAGGGCGTCGATATGTCACAGGGTAAGGTGTACTACCTGTATGGTAAACTCTCAGTGTTGCCAGCCTCCCACAAGTATTTCCAGCACATGTTTCAACAGACGGGTGCTTAGTATGATTTTCCCACTTCCGCTCTAGCTGCTAGCTTGTTATCACATCTACAATTTGAGATCCATTTGTTGGGTCAGTAAGGAGTCTAGCATGGATTCATTGGAGATACTAAGTATTAGGTCATAGTGTGGAGCTTTGAAAGAGAATCGTTGGAACCCTATCTAAGAGTATGATCCAGTGTGTTAGCGTTGGGTGCGTTGGCGAGGCTGGCTGTTAGGGTCCTCGTCGGAGACTTGGATCTGGTCCGCGGTTGCGTACAGACAAGTCCCCCAGTATATTCTTGCGAAACAGTCACTGCGTTAAGTGCAGTACTTCGAGCAGGAAAAGCGTGGTGGTGCTAGGAAATTAGGATATGCAACAATCAACTGACCAGCAAGTAGCGCACCCTCCCTGACATTAGGCGCCCTTTGGTCAAAGCGAGATACAGTAGACTTGCTCGAAATGCATAAGGTCATTAAGCATAAATTTAGAAATACATTGACTTTCCGAGGGTCGCGCTGTGGGACACAGGGACGTGTAGCAAACAGGTGGGTAGCTATAGGGGCATACTTATTCGATGAGTAAAGGAGTGAGTAACCCACCGATGCCCAGCTGCGACGAATGTATTAAACGAAATAAGAACCGAGCCCCTGAAGACCTGCACGCAGGGTCCACATCCATCGGTGGCACTACATGTGTGAGAGGATTCCGACCACATAATCAATTTAACCCAAAGTACAGACGAGATAAGGCTTAACTTCGAGACCTGGGACGTCGGCGACATCGATAGTGACGCGGTGCTGAAGACGGCCAACTCACGATTCGGTCCTCCCGTCAGATCGATGAGAAGGAGAAATATGTGTGTATAAGCAGATTCATCGACGTTGCCTATCGCAACATCCGAGAGATAGGACGCCGTTTGAGATCAGTTGCAGCTGAACGGCAAATACACGCCGTGCTCTTGGTCGGATTTCCCATTCCAGCGTAATCACAAAATCTGGGGTGAGATCTAAAAGAGGAAGCAGAAGAGAAAAGCGGCTCCTGACCACTCGCGAATTGGGCTTTCCGGGTTATGGAAGATGTCATTCGATATGTAAGTATTAAAGACTGAGTTATCCGGAGGATAATCTTGGATTGACACCGCTAACAATTTCACGTACTTAGGGCCACTCGTAATTTGGGAACGGCTAGTAGAATTATAACGTACACGCCTTCTGGTGACAACAGTTAACTAATGCATCTAATAGGGGGTTATTTATATATATCAAAGAACAGGTAACACAAAGAAGTGTAAACGTACAAAATGTCTATGTTTGCTGTATATGATGAACAAGTAAACCATGCCCATACATGGCAAATATCGAAAGCTACACATAAGTTCTGGTAATAACTGGAGGGTCCCGGAGGAAAGCACTTGCGGAACGAGGAGAACACGATAACGGAAGGTTACTTGAGTTTAAGTTGTGTAAAATGTAGCAAACTCAAACGGGACAAGTCCCCTGGCCGCCCAGAACATCGTGCTAAGGGCGAAATGGCAAATGATAAAGTCCGGCCGTAGGCAGTCCTGTCAAGTGGACACGTAAGGTTCATGGGCACTAGTATATGTGATATTAGCTCACCGATGCGCAGGGTCTTGTAGCTCCTGCATATCATAGGCGCCAAGCCCTAGACTCAGACTCTAAACCAAATAATGGAAACTGAAAATATCCCGGCTCAAACCTAAAAATCCGAGACGCGGAAGAAAGGAATCCCCTTATCCGTGTTTGATACGTGCCGGTAGTTCCATCGCAGGTTCCGGCTCTAGCTGGGACGTGCGCACGGGAACAAACACAGATGCGGTGGCGGTGCGCTCGGACTTTTGAACGCGATCAGATGCAGATGGTCTCAGAGTGGCATCCGACGTGAAATTGCGAAGTTGTTGACATGATATCGGTGGGACGTCGTGGTCAAGCAGTGAGGTAATATCATGCGCTGGCATATAGCTGCGTAAGGAATGCGATCGGGTGTGAAGCTCAACACCGTGTGGGGAAGGGGTGTTGGTCGCTGAGTGGTGAGATTGCTGACGATGCTGGAATAGATCTTCAAGCTCAAGGTCCTCATTTGCGCTGTTGCGAGAGCCGACGGAGTCTATGGAGATACGCTCTGGTAAAGCAGAGAGAACAGTATCTCTTGCAGAGAGAAGTGTTGACGAGAGTGATGCAGTAGATATCAAGGGTGAAGACCAGACAAAGTCAGTTTCCTGACTAGTTGACAAAGAATTAACTTGTGAAACTGCCTTTCGCTTGACACGACGTGTACGGTGCCGAGGTATGACGAGTTTGGTACGGATGTGAATTGGGTCTGACGGCCATAGCTGATTTGCATGCCTGATTGCTGCAAGCGACACACCGTATCGCAGAGCGACTGCAGCAAGCGAGTCCCCAGGGGAAATCTACGAGTGAAAGTTGTGTAAGTTATTAATTTACAATGTGGGGAGAAGGACACACTGCGTGTACAATGTCATCCCTGTTATGATGGTCGGGGGTATCTGTGTCACCTGGTGTATTAGCAGCCTCAACGGCTGCAGGGTAGTCTGGATCATCTTCCGACAGTATCCTTGTTAACCGTGGCCTCGTTTCACCCGTTACTACTTTTATTTCACCATCATATTTCCCAGTGGATGGATTGCGCAACGGGTGGGAGCTCAACGCCTCTGAAGGACCAGCAGCATCGACATTATCGTGGCCGTTGGTGATGTCATGGTCGCAGAGTCCTTCGTGGTGCGTCAAAGTAGTGAAGCCATTAACGAGGAGCTCATCCCACTCATCGACATCCGGCTCAAGCATACGAGTTCAACGAAGGCGTTCAAGTTGGACAAATGGGCTAACCCTAACCTTACGGATCTCATTCCGTCGCACGTGACATTTACATAATTGTTTTTTGGCGTTGTACTGGGTAGTCGCGAGCCCCTACGACTCGAATTACTAGTACAATCATCAATTGGTCTCTTTGATCGTAAGTACTGCCATGAAGTCTGTGGTACATAACTGCCAGTATTTATTCAGGGCTCACTCGGTGCTCCGCGGTTGAGACTGACGTGCATCTCGATTCTTAACTTCCGATAGTTTAGGACGCTTTCTGTTGCATTGGATGATCGGTTTCACTGTCAGGTAAAAGGGCACATTCTACCAACGGACTTGCCAATTGCCCAGCAGGTTAGCTAAATCCCGTGACAAGATGAACAGGGAAGAAGGCCTCAAAGAAAAGGCAGGCAGCCTCGTTCCAGGTCTCATGCGCGATCACCGGGTAAGCGAGAATTCTTGTATAAAAGTACATAGTATGGTTCTGGTATTTTTTTATTCTCATTTCGATCCATCGACACTAACAGATTTCCAAGTTTGAGTCGCATCGCTCAGTTACTCAATGCAGGTTTACTTGGTATATCTCGTCCAGGATACGCAGTAGCTCTGATGGGGTATACAAACGTCTGTCAATGACTAGCTCATGCTGTTCGAGAAGGTGTTTACATCTCCAAGAGAGTATTAACCGTATTCCAAGAACTCCAGATCTTTTTTGCACAGGCAAGTATTTGCCCTTGTCATCTGGCTATTGTGATACTGTAAACTTTGCAAACTTCATTCTGTCAATGGACTCCTCCGATCAAGATCTTTTAAACTATATTGTGGCTCATCCCATCATGATTTATTTGCATTGTTGAAGACAGAGTCAACGGATGAAGTCATACAGTTCACTGATAATTAAACTGGCGTTTATGGAGGTCCTGAAGTAGATGGTACAGAACCTTAGAGACCCGGGAGACCTTCCACTGTCACCGTGATCGGTATAGTGCCTGTAAAAATTTTCACGGAAGTCAGAACAGTTAAATTGTTCGTTAGGAATTTATCTTGCTCGTCATACATGTGATGGGAACCGTTGACGCAACGTTGACGACAACCCTTATAACCGATACAGTTCTCATGATTTGACTACGATTACTTGAAAAATACCCTAAGATCTTCGCAAAGTATCCAACTCTCCTTTCATATTGCCTTATGGCTGATCAACTCCCAGATGCCACACGCCGATACATCTTTGGTTCCAGATTCCATAGAGACCAAGGCTGAATTCTGGACTCATGTGCACGATCAGCTAGAAATTTTGATGGCAGGCCAACGACATTGGGTGAGCTTCGAATCGGTACCATATAATTAATACTTGTAGTCAGCTTAATTCAACTTACACAGGTCTCGAACCTGTCCAATGCCGCTTCGCTTATTTACAACTCCTTGCAGGCTTTTCCCAGCAATTTCGGAGATGGTGAACGTTCAGTTAACTGGTGTGGTGAGTCCTCCTTTTCCCACCACCAGTCTCGACACAGACAAGTTAGCGAAAGAAATCGCAAAATACCCCTCTTTGCAATGACATGTCTTGCTGACTCCGAAATCCGATTCTCACAGGTTTCTACCTCATCTCGTCCCTTTTCCCTCAGCCCCGATTCACTGAAGATAATTATGCCTCGATGGACCCCAAATTTCAAACACATGCTTCCACCAGAATGCTTTTGGGACCCTTTTCCGGCAAGCCAGCGTGCCAATGGATCGAAGTCTCCCCTCGACCTCGAGGCGTGTGTGGAGATGCATTTGTAAAGCGCACTACCATTCTTGTAACAGATGTCCAGACCTACCCAGGGCATATTGCTTGCGACGGTGATACGAATAGCGAGATCGTGTGTCCCCTAATTCTTCAGAAAGGGGGTGAGGATGGTAAAGATATTGCTCTGGGTGTTTTGGATCTTGATTGTCTTGCGATTGGGGGGTTCGATGAAGATGATCAGGTCGGACTAGAAAAAATTGCAGCACTCATCATCAGATCTTGCGATTGGTAGTACAGAAATCTAACAAGTGAAGTGACAATTGCGGTGACTATGAGCCTGCACCTGAGTCCTGCTCTCTCTTCCACGCAAGAAACGCTTCATGCAGTTTCTTCTGTGCCTCCCAATCCTTCCGTAAATTCTTTTGACGATTTTTGCTGAGCTCTTCCCCGCTTCCAGTGGCGGTAGGAAAGCCGTGTTCATCCCATCGGCTATATGTCCCATCCGGTACGTTTGGAGGCTGGAAGATCTCTTCAGGAGGAACTCGGCCTTTCTCCATTTTTGCGAGACGTTTCTGGCGTGCTTCTTCAGCTGCAGCCGCCTTTTTTGCCGCCTGAGCTTCCAACTTCTGTCGCTTTTCTTCTCGTGCCTTGAGGAGCTCCGCCGGAGAGACGAGTTTGACGAGAGCCTTGCCATCTATAGCAATAGTTGTCAGTTTGGAGGTAAACAAGGCACATCTGCTACAAATCACCCTCTTGATCATCGAGTGCGACGCCCAAAGACACAAGATCGTCGTCGCGTAGCTTATCGCAGAGTTTGAGGATGTCCTTCACAGTGCTGTCATTTTCAGAAATGGCCAGTTGTCGAATACCATCTCTGAATGACGACAGGGCGCGGAGGTATGGCATCAACGTTTCTTCTCGCTAAGCCGGATGATCAATATCAAATAGCACAGAAAAATGAACGAGAAATCTCACGTTCACGCCACCGGCGCCCTCTTCTTCCTGCCCCCAGCCGATCTCTGATGTCTGCCCTTCACCTAGTCCGAACATGCGGAGCATGTCCCCAATCCATCTTGCGGACTGTTCTACTACACCGACATTTGTCTTCCTTCCTGGGCTGTTGACATAGATGTTAACGCGCGAGACTAGGTCACGCAAGACTTTGAGCGCTTCAGGGGTATTAAAGGAGTCGCAGAGAGCCGCGCGGAAGGTCGACTTGCTGTCATACAAACTGACAGGGTGTCAGTGGCGTTTCATCAAGATATATAGTCTGTTTGACCTTTTCATGAGCTCTCGCTCAGCTTCATTGTAGCGGTGCTCTCCATATGACTGGTCCTCATGCGCCCGTGCTTGACTTACGATAGCCCTCACATTCGTGAAGAAATTCTGCATGGTCGCTCAAGTCTATACCCAATAATAAAACACAGAGGACTTGCGTTGAATGTCACCTCAAGGGACTTGACTTCGCCTGCCATCATCGATTCGGAAAATTCGATCTTCGCATTCCATAGCTGCGACAAGAATGCGAGTCGCAACTGCCGAGCTGTGAATCTCTGAAGTATCTCCTGTGTGATCGGCCGCATGAAAGAAGCGAAGAAATCAGAACAACCAAACACCCACATCAATCGTGATAAAATTTTTCAGTGATTTGCTCATTTTGAGGCCCTCGATGTGAAGGTGACCAGTATGGATAAAGTAGTTGACCCATGCACCGCACTCATGGTAAGCCTGACACCTTCGATGAGAACACTCCATGGGCAATGCCGCAGTGAACTGACCTCAGATTGAGCCATTTCATTATCGTGGTGTGGAAATGCAAGGTCTATGCCGCCAGAATGGATGTCCATGTTGTCCCCAAATATAGCACTAGCCATGACAGAACATTCAATGTGCCAGCCTGGACGACCTGGACCCCAAGGTGATGGCCATGAAGGTTCTCCGGGCTTGGATGCCTTCCAGAGCGCGAAATCGGCAGCAGATCGTTGTCCAGAGGCGGACGAGAGCACCCCTGATATCCACAATAGCTGCAGTTACTGACAACACACCCAGGATAATATCAACAAACCTTCGCCTTCAGCCAGAAGTTCCCTGTTCCCTTTACTCCAGGGCTCTAACTTGGCGTAGTCATGTCGATCAGACAAATCGAATGCACTTGAATCAAAGTAGACACTGCCTTCAAATTCGTAGCCATACCCGTTCTTTATGATACCCTGAACAAATTCAACCACTTCTGGAACGTATTCTGTAACGCGGGTAACGGTATCTGGGTAACGGACGCGAAGTCGCTCCATATCTTTGAAAAATTGGCGCTCCCAGTATGCCGCAAGAGACCGGAATACAGATGGGTCCGTGACAGTATCCCTGAGCTACACATACAGAAAAATTAAACGGAGAGAGACGATGAACAACAGAACTAACTTTCTCGTCAAGGGCGGAGGCGAGGATATCACGAGATTCGTCAACGAGTCTGAGCGCTGTGTCGCCGTTGATCTGATTGGCGGATAATGCTTGTCTTGCAGTTTCAAGAGCTGCAAGGGTCCGATTCTGCATTGCCAGATCTTGATATATACAAGGAAGAGCACGAGAGAGCACGTACAGCAGCCGTGAAATACATGTCAAACTTCTCGTCTCTCTTTAGGCATTCGAGTTTGCGGCTTCCATCCTGTGCAAGCTCAGCTATTCTTGGCCAACGGGTCTCTTCTTCCCCTTGCGAGGGCTTCTCTTCATCCGGTAGACCCTTGGAAACATTCTCCCTGACATAGCTTCCCCATGCTTCATTAACTTGCGAGAGTAGGTCGGTAGAAAGGGTGGTTGCAGAGTCTCTGAATTGTGAAAAGAGGTGGTTTTGACGCGCTCTAACAATGATCTTCAGGATGTGTAAGTTGACGTCTGTGTTGTAAAAGTAGGCGATAACCAACCTTGTCGTCTATGTCAGTGACGTTCATGACAAAGTGCACGTCGTAGCCAAAGTAGTCTGTCATAATCCTTCGTAAAATATCCTGTGTAACATAATTCCTGGTTCGAATGATGTTCAGAATTGCAGCACATTCAACACGGAGAGAGTCCTGACCTCGCGTGGCCCATGTGAGACGCATCGTATACTGTTGGACCACAATTATACCATTTGACATGGGAGCCATAGCTGGGTATAAATTCCGTCTATCAGCAGTAAGCAGTGAGTATATCGACCTTAAAATACAGGTTCAGATACACACTTTGGTCCTGGTTAACGAATTGAAGATCTTAAGGACAGGTTGGTCGAGTTGACGAGGAGGTGGGTGCCATGGAGGTTGCTGAAGAGCCATTACTGTGTCCTTTGATGTACTCACTGACCTGCTATGTGCAGATGCTCGATAACAAGAACGAACGATAATATTGAACGAAGTTCTGATCATATCATGACTGATCCAAAGCTGGAGTCACAGAAACGTGTGATTATGTAATGAAACTCTCAGGAGTCGATTTGGAATCATGGCCAGTTTTCGGTACGCCACTATGCCAGATCTCAACGTTTCCAACGCGCTATCGGCATCTGGTGATGCTCCGCTTTCTTCGCTGGCGTAGATTTATGGCTGCCCATCGTAGTAACGTTGAGTGCCGATTTCTTTCAAAGACTCTTGTGAGATTTGTCCAGTGGTGATAGAACTTCATCATGATCTACCGAAGGAAACTCGAGACCTCAGAGGAATATTCTTCGAGGGAAAAAGAGCTCACGGGCTCTCACGCAGTGGTGATACCTCAACATCCTAACTCCTAAACTCAGCTGCATGACGAATCCTACCTTCGCATCTCTTCGCATTCGTCTACTTACACGGTCACCGGTGTCATTCGGCATTGAATTTCACATGAAACACGCTACTGCCGATGTGGAGATGCCGGTGGTCTTTACCAGATAGTGACTCATCTAGTTGCTAATGTTCAGTCTCATCGGGGTGCAGCTGAGCGTCAAATACGTTGATGCGGATTGAGCAAAGGCAAATAATTTTTTTAATTTAATGATCTGACTTAACTTTAGTCTTTTAGTGATTCGCGCTGTTAGAAATGGTTCCAACGGTTTACTCTTTATTGCTCGGAAATTGTCTTTAAGTCTGATGATGTTAACAATTAGCTTCAATGCGCGTATCAGCTGGCTCAGGCTCAAGGTTCGCTAGACTGTCTAGACCTTAGGTGAATCATTGGCGGTGTTGGATAGTTCCGTGCGGTTCACTGCCCGGGTTTCTCGGCCATTTTTAGCTTGTATCATTTAATGGTACAATAGGCGCATCACGTTCAAGGTTTGCTACAGGTGAGCACCTAGTAGGCTAATGCATCGAAGCGGTGGAAGTAATTGCGGACCATAAGTTTTGGACGTAACCAAGACTGGTCTGTGATTGACTATTCTTATCAGATTATCAATTCCCGTTCTCACTAGTTCAACGTTCCAAAGAAGGGTCTGCCGCAATTTATTTGCCTTTCCCGGTTTAGAACGGGGCACAAATTCGAGGTTTAGTCCTAGACTTCTGGCCTAGGACAGGAAACCCATCATTAGGCAGCCCATCGATGTTCAGACTGATATTGGTAGGTGAGCTGAGGCAATGATTCTTTTATGGGGCCCACTGTCGCCTATGAAGCGATGCATGAGGCGGGTAACTTGGCGGGATGCATAACGCATGAGAATCCTCGTGCATTTTGGTTGAGGTACCGTGATACTGATCTTGATTGCGCTTGACTATTCTGTCCACCCTGCCGCCGATATTAATGTACCTTACAATTTGGATGGATGCTACTCACTCGAATTGTTTCCACCGCCGATAAATTTACAGCGATCTCCGCTGCAATTTGGATGTTAAAATATTTGATTAACCGCGAAGCAGTAAGGGAAATTTGTTCCTGTTCCCTTGTTCGTATCCGTATAGGTGTCCCGAGATGACAGATCCTAAAAACTCTATTTCAATTTCGCTACTACAGCTACTTTGTCCCTTTACAATGAAGAAACAACGCCCCACGTCCGCATTGGCTAGCATTTTCCCATTCAGGTGCAAGCGCCTGTCTCTTTATGTACTACAAGTGTTGTAACGTTAAGGTTAAGTATTATCAATGAATACTTGTCAAAGTTGTCTCATTATTTAAGAAGTCTTTCCCATACATTTAGTCTTCGCCACTTAGCCTCTCTGATCATATCACAGTTGCTGTGCTCTGCTCACATTATATCACCAGAATAATCCATAGTGCTAGCTGTGCAGCTAAATCATCTTTCCGCAACCCACCTAGCTCCTCACAGAAACTTCTTCTCTCTTCGCCTCCATCATGCAACACCCTACTTGCACTAGCCTGCGTGTTAGGTGAGCCTGCATCCGAAATACTCTCTTGCGATAGTTTGCCTCATATCTAGGAAGATCTCCTCAAGATGCGCAGGTCATTTTTCATGCAGTAGCGCTCAAAGTCCTGCCCATGGTCACCAGGCGACTCGATACAGAAGAAAGACGTTCAATAGTCTCTGGTTCTGTCTACGTCTGGGAGGAGCGAGGTCCCAGCCCCGAAGCTACAGGAGTGAGACTATATCCATCGCTATCTGCCTCACTCTTCGCTAATAGAACTCTGCAGCTTGGCATCGAGCGCTGGACTGATGGAAAGCGGTGAGATTTACGAATACTATCGTCAATTGTATGCGAGTGCTAATACTGGTTCGCGAAGGTGGGGTCCCAGCAGAGTTCGCGACGTAAGTCTCATTCTTACCTACCCCCATTCCGTCATCGTTGACGGGCCCATCTAGGAATTCCTTTTCTACCAGGAAAAAGACCCCGAGCCTGTTGACGTCGACCTGAACTCTGACTCTGACACCACGTCTGTTCGCTTTCTGTTTCTTCCCATGCATCTGACATCTCAGTGACAGGATCGGATCAAGTCCCTTGGCACAGTCTGCTGTGGTTACTGAATCTGTGCGCGTTCCCTTAGTCAAGCAGACGTATTCCGTTTTCGTTGAGACTCCAAGAGGACGAAAAAAATGGCACCTCAGTACGCGGCTTCACTCTCACTATCCAAGATCCTTACCGAGACTCGAACGTTTTCCTCAGTCGCTTATTTCACTCATGATACCATCGACTATCTCCAAACCATATCCGACATTCCTGATCTCGCTCGTATTGAAGTACCCGCAGGGAAATATAGAAGTGCCCGGCACAACACGGGCAAGCACAGCCGTGCTCAGCGAGAAGAGCGCTCTTACCCTCATACTCCTCAGTATGCCCCGTACCCCTCCCCTCCCCGGATAGTACCCCAAAGAATCCCTCCAGGCTCATATGCTAGCGGTAGCCCACCTGAGACTGACCGCTCAGGACGTGCACCGCCTCGAGGCGGACAAGCGCTCGCACCTCTCGTATATCTTCAAAACCTAGCTCCCCCACGAAGACACCCGATGGATGAGAAGGCTCTAATGGCGCTGTACCCTGATTTGTCTTAAACTCTGTATTGTTTTCTTGTGCACTGCTTTCTGTACGATAGATATGATTACGCTCTGGACTATGTTGCTAAATGTTGTGATTTCGCTTGAGCATACATTATTTTTTTCTCGATCCACAGCCTATTATCAGACATATGTCGTGTTTTCATATACGATTGTTGCCCACACCGGGTCTGACGAAATAATTAGCTTTATACTCCGTGTTACACAACTCCCTGGATTCCGAAATCCCAGAGTTATACGTTAAACGCATAGGTGTGGCGCGAGGCGGTGCGTTGTCACTCCAGGTTGCTCCCGAATCATGGCCGCCTTAGTGGCAGTGGATGAAACCATTTTACATTATACTTATGACATCCGCAGTTACCTGAATCGTTCGCTCGTACGAAGGTGCGGTATGAGTATATCTATCCTACATAGAGGCTTTCTAGTGGCTGAACTTCGAAGGCGTCGGGACTCGAGACCACTTTGTAAAGCCGCACAAGTACCAGTACTGCTCCACAACGCCACTGTTCCCGCATTATCTTACTGTTCACCGTTCACCGTATCATGAGCTTTATCAACTTCTAGAAAGTCACAAGTGTGCTGGTGGCGAGAATGACTCAATGGATGGTGGGGCCCGTGATACCATTCTCTAGGGATCGCTGGAAACCCATGCGCTGCATGTGGCATCAGAGTTCAAGGGAAAACATGTCACAAACTTGCACACATCTCATGATTCGCTTTTGCCGGCTCCGACCGATTCTCAGTTCTGTCCTACATAATTACAAAGCAGGTCCGTAACTTAGAGATCCAGGGAACGCTGACATAGCTATGCATGTGGAGTCTAGAATGAGTGGGTTTTTCAGGAGGCGAGCATGATTCAAGACAGTCAGCAGGACATAGTACGAAGATAACGGCCAAACACATGTTCGTAGAAGTTCAAAGCGACAGACATTATTGGGTAAGACGGGGTTCGCTGGATTCTTGGAAAAAGCCGGTGTTGAGTGTGGTGATGATACCCTGCGATTGATATGAAGATGATCATGAGAACATCCTATTACAAGCCTCGGTCCAAGGATGGTACCCGTAAACTGGCTATGAAAGGGGGACAAACCTTAGAAAATGCTTAAGGGTATAGGTTATTCAACGCGAGATCTTGATGATATGGCATCCGCATTACGCATGACTGACTGTAGGTTCTGGTAGGTTTGCTGAAAAGAGATTTGGTCTGGGCACGTTCGATAGTGGACCTCTCCGTGTGAGCGCATCGTAAGGTTCTGTGTATCATCATTACTTGAATGATCGTGATAAGTTTTTCTTTTTTCTTTTTTTCGTGAGACGGATTTATTTAAATGTGGGCGCGATAAGCCAGGTGAGTGAGTAGTAATAGAGCGTGGCGAATGTTTTGGCTGTTAAGATGGAAATAGGGATTGGGATTTAGTGTGGTTAGACGTTTTGCCAGTCTAAGGAAAAGGAGCGGCGTCTTGTCATCCGATTTCGGAGAACGTGAGCGTCTGAGTCAAGTCTGAGGTAAAATATTTGAGATGGGTACACGTGGATAAGGGGTGATGTGCTTCTTTGGCCTGACAAAGGACGATCCCGAAGTTTGAAGCTTGACGTCTTGTTCAACGAGCTAAGGAGCTGGAGCGGCGTTCAGGGATTCAAGCAACCCTGCTAGGGATTGGCAAGTAAATATCTGATAAGTATGTAAGGATGACAATTCCAATATATTTCATTCTCTTGAATGGATGAACCAAGACAGCGGGAACTTTATGCAATTGATATCCAAGAAGGGAAAGAGTGGCACGGGATTTTCCGACCTGTAGTGCGGTTGGATGAGTGCGTTTTGATCGTAGGTTTGGGGGACAGAAGAAATAAAGTGATAGAGTTTCGTTCTGTAATCGAGATTGGCGACCAACCTTTTGGGTCAGCGCCACCAATAAGATTTATCAGAGAGTTTCCTCAAATGGCCCAAATTATCGCAACTGAAGTCAGCGGTGTTACCCCTGGTATAGAAAATAGTTTAATTAATTACCAAACCGTCTTCTGCTCCCCAGATCTTGGAGCGAATATATACCATACCCAGTCCTCTCCCTCTCTCCTCCCGCCCCCGTTTCACCTCAAACATGCAGCAACGACCTACCTGCACTAACGTTCGCATCCGTTCCACGCGAGATGCACATAAGATATTTTATGCAGTACAGCTCCGGATGCTCCCCATGATAACGAGGCGCCTTGATGCAGACGAACGTCTCGCTCTATGTTCGGGTTGCATCTATGCATGGGAAGAAAGAGGGCCACACACTGAAATTACTGGCTTGGGTATTGAGCGTTTCACTGAAGGACGCAGATGGAGTCCCTCACGCGTCAGAGATGTTTGTTCTCCAGAAATATTCCTGGTAACTCTACTCATCACTCCTTCAAGGAATTTCTCTTCTACTATGAGAAATATACGCCACCCGCAGACGCCAATCATTCAGGGTATGTTCCCTGCCTTCGAGCATTTGTGATCGACTCAGTATTTTTTGTAGACCCTCCGATAAGCAACCCCCGCGTGATTGGGATCCGCTGGTAAAGCAAACTTATTCAGTCTGGGTTGACACAGATAAGGGTCGCCGCAAATGGCACTTGAGTAAGGACATGTTGTATCCAAACTTCTCAACCTAACCAGCTTTTTGTAGCCGCTTACTTTACACAGGCCACAGTTGATGAGCTAGGTACAATAGACAACATACCCGGTGTCGCTGATCTCGTGGTACCGGAGGGAACCTTCCAAAGCACGCGAGTTGGTAAAACTCGCAAGGGGGACGATGGCCGCTCAAGGTCTGATGTTTTGAAGGCAACAAATTCCACTGTCACCCGAACTTACGCCCCCTTCCCCGCTTACCCGAGTCAGCCTTCCCACTACGCTAACTCCCCTCGATCGTCGTATTCTCAATTGGATGATACATATCGTTCAGGTTTAGGTCAGTCTTCCCAGCAGTTTCGTCCGCCGACATCCGATATCCCTCAGTATTCGATACCACCACCGCCACCACCACCTTCACATTCTCTCCCTCCTCTCCCTCCTCTTCGTCCTTCGTACGAAGACGATTACAAATTCCGTCGTCCCTCTCTCCCTAACTTTCCTGAACACAGTACCCTGGTTTATGGTCGTCGAAGCTCTGTCGATTACTCGTCTCCTGTTCCTCCCTTGGCCAGGTCTCGCACAGATGCATCATTGAAGTCCTTTGCTGATTATCATCCGAATGATCATGAGCCTTCTCCCGCGTTCGGCGCCAGTATGAACTTGACAAATCACCCTGCTCCGAGCAGTGGCGTATCTCGGGCTTCTGAGGATTTTTACTCCACCAGGCCGCCTTTCTCATGTTCGTATAATCTCCGCACATCACGCTCACCACCGTCCTCTCCTTCCTCTCATATCCGACCACCCTCTACAGTCGGCAATTTCCAGCCGATTTCTCGAGT
Source organism: Rhizopogon vinicolor AM-OR11-026 (assembly GCA_001658105.1). Lineage (NCBI taxonomy): Eukaryota > Fungi > Basidiomycota > Agaricomycetes > Boletales > Rhizopogonaceae > Rhizopogon > Rhizopogon vinicolor. The sequence continues at coordinate 11,395 of KV448323.1, read as the reverse complement.
GCCTGATGATGACTGCAGGGAGAGCGCATTCTCCCCACCGAATCAGTCGGCCAGCTTCCCTTCCCCTCACAGCATACCGCAGGTATCGCTTCCCCCGCCTGCGCAGCTCTTCCGATCAGATCCTCCCCCGCAATATGAAGTTCCTCCTGCGGATGCCAGTAGCATCGGACCGCAGCGCGTTGGCTTGGCACCCTTGCATTCTTTGCAACGCAGCCACCCGTACAAACGAGATCCAATTGACGATAGAGCCCTTCGACTCCTAGGTCCCCGTTCTGGGTGACTATTCACGCGTTACCTCCCGTTGGGCGATCATCGCTCAGAAGAAACATTCTCATAATTACGGATCCACGGGAAGAGTGTATGGATTATGTTTTTTTTTCTTTTTTTTTTTTTACCGAGCGAAAGTCAATCGTCAATTGTTTTTCTATCGCATTTCCCTAGTATTGACTCGCCCACTTCTTCTCTTGCACATATGGTAGGGTCATATACCTATAACCATTCGCCAGTACATACTTTGGTCAGCGCTCAAATTGCGCTGTTAAATATTAGTCGGAGCGAAGTGATACATTACCCATACATACGAATTTTGGTATTGAGCAGCCGCGCGAGTCACGGATTATCGATAAAGTTCTGAGTACGATTTTTTCCGAAGAATTTTCCGCGTTAGACTGTTGCAATTGTGTGCACGTCCATACTTATCTGACCATGTTCAGTTATATCGATATTCTGGCGTGTGTGCAGACTTGGCAAGCCGTTATAATATATCACCATGCGGGCCATCGGGGTATGTAGGGACCGAAGGAGATGCAGACAGCGTGTACACAGGACGTAGGCAAAGTAAAAATTACGAACAGAGGTGATATAGATAGACACCTGTTTATACAAGGTTTCTGTCAGCGTCAGATACTCAATTCACTCGGTTAACTGCGGAAAACACGTCATGGAGCAGGTGGGCAAGTGCATCATTCAACTAAACGATGAGATTTATGATGACAAGCGGTAGAATACACGGAGGGTTAATGACATGACGACAGACTTATACCCAAGAAAACTACGGGGAAGTCGAATTTCACAGGTGCAACAGGGCTCGTGATCGCGACTACCACTCGAATTCGCTGCGCAGGGTTAATGCCAAACCTCCATGACAGAAACAAACACACGCACCCCGTGCACTTGGCAAATAGATAATCCTTCCCATTGATATGGATCATACCATCCTTAAGAAGGCATTTCCATTTATTTTTGACGCGGCCAACCTGGGGGACGCAGGGTCAATCCCTGAAACTACAGAGGTATCGAATCATACTCACCTTGTCGTAGGTGCAGAACACGATATCAGTCTCGCCTTGTCCACCCTCTTCTCCATCATCTTCAGCCTCGGTGTCTGAGTCGTCGAGGTCGCTGTTGATAGCTTCGGCATCCTCTGTGTGCGTCGTTGATGACGACTGCGAAGGTTGAGGAAGCGAAGGGTGAGATGCCCGAGGCGCGTATGACTGGCTAGGCGGAGGAGAAGGTGAGTCTGAATCAGATGACGAAGGACCATCAACCTGTGGGATCTTTTGCGCTGATGCTTTGGTTTGTGCTGCAAGTGGACTAGCAGCGGAGACAGCCACTGGAGCGGGTGCAGATGAAGGATGCTGCGGAGTTTGCGCAGGGGCTGGTGGCTGAGGTACGTATGGCCTGGATATTGGGGCCTGGCGTTGTAAGTGCCCTGGGTGAGGGGGGAACGACAAGACGCCTTGCTGCCCCCCAGGAAAACCTGGCGCTTTCATACCGTTCAGTTGAGGCCCAGGGAGCGGCGGCAGAGCGTATGGCATGCCCGGGGGTCCACTTAGGACATAGCGATTGTCCACCGGTTCCGACTTGACTTGTGGACCTTGAGGTTGCACGGCAGGAGGTGGCGGTGGGGCATATGCATGCGGAGGAGGGTAGTGCGGATGATGGGGGACCATATGCATAGGATGAGGGGGGTACATATGATGGTGCTGGGGAGGCGGGGGAGGCTGTGGCTCAAACTCTGCGACGTGTGATGCGATCACTTTGCTTTCCCATTTCTGCAGGAGTATTTGCATCACCAAGATTCTCATCTGGGATCTCAACGAGAATGAAGGGAAGTATGCTCACATGTTGCAACTCTGCAAGCACTTCTTCGCCGACGCCGTACTCGTCGAACTCGGGCTTAATGGCGGCAATGACTTCGTCTATGACCGCGCGGTAGATTTGAGGCTCAAAAATGTCTCTGTTACCGGACTGAACTACTACAGCCAAGTTCGGGTGAGCAGCTCACCACTATCTTATTCGACATTGTAGATGTCGCCAGCGACCTTTGATACAGCGAGCGCAGAGTACGTCGTGAGTGCGGAACAAGAAGGCCTTTTATACTTCAGTGGCCTGCGAGAGAGGCAGGCAAATTCAAACTCAGCTACACTTCATTTCCGGAGTTCCCACGCACAGACCAAAAGCTTGTTGGTCTAACGGCTACACCTGCAGTCGACTACGGCGTACAATTCATCGCAGTCAACTGCAGAACATGATACAGGACCGGTCCGGCGTTTGAAAAGTTTCTACTGGTGCGCAGCACTGCGTACTTTGGACATTGGTAATATTCTGTATTTTCACAACGCCATCTGCAGCTCTGCTTCTCCTGGGCCCATGTCAGTCTACCATACTGTTACCATCTAGTCCCCCCAAGATCAATAGTTTACATATCATTTACTGCACGGACCCACCCCAGGACGTGAGAGTGTAACAAGTGCATTGGACAAGTGGCCAAAGTTCTCGCCGAAAGGGAGGCCGGTGGGATGTACATGCATCCATGGTTGTGCAGCGTCCAGTGCACGGTTACTGTAATGACCTCGTTGCTCAAGCGCTGAGTCAAGCATGATACAATGGAGCTCTTCGTTTCCATGAAGGACATTTTGGATTTCATTTTAAGATTTATGTAGCAAACTGAACTGATACGAGGTTAACCATACCGTCATCCAGAACTCGTTAAGCGATATCCTTGCGGCATCCAAACAGCCACTCAGCAGCCTTTTGTAAGTAGTTCCCGTAGTTATAAGTGCCTGATTGCTAGGATCCGTAGTTGTCGCTAGTTATCAACTGTTGTCCGGCGTTCAGTCCCTGAGTAGTTGCCACGTCGCATGAACCTGGCTTAGGTTGCATGAACGCCGGTCAACCCGCGATGAAGGTACTAGTAGTATCGAGGGGACTGTGTAGTTGGAGGACTTACTTGATTTCGTTCGCTTACATAATCATGTATGGTATGTCGCATTGATGAAGTTGACTCTTGCAAGTGAACATGGGTCGATTGTGTAGTTCGTTGTGTTATCTGCTATTAGTCGGTTTCTCGCAGGCAGCCGACGTATATCTCAGCCCATCCCAAACATTCCCCTCCCAGCTTTCCCTCCGGCATGCTGGTCTCGTCTTGTCTGAATATCTAGGTCTCGAGCCCTTTGAGAATTTCCAGAACTATGGCGACCTCAGAGAGCGCGAGTTTGTTGGACAAGGCGCTTCGAATGCGCTGTTCCTACTGGTCGATGATGCCAATATACAGGGTTTGTTTCATACACTCCAGTAGCAACAACGATGAAAATTGACATGTCACTTTTCAGATATCATCCCCCCTTCCATGTCTCGTTCGTTTTCAATTACAGGCGCACCAAGTAGCTCTCTCACCTCCCTTGTCTCTTCCTATCTGCATCGTGCAACTCACGCATACTCCCTCGTCTACTCTGAACTCGCCATCCCTCCAGAAGGCATCCCTCGAACTCTTGACATCTTCTCCGCCCCAACACCGGGTAACGCAGCTTTCCTCGCCGAAATATCAACCCTTTTCAGCTTCACTGAGCCATCACCTGATAACCACGACGACAAATTCGCGTCCCTAGAGCTGACCGGACTGTTCCAGCTAGCAGCTACCCACGGTCGTTCCAGCGAACAGTACCAGCTTGCTGCAAGAACAGTCAAAGCCATTCTTGAAGTCAGCACCGCTGATCCAAAGAACCATGTCGCTATCTTGGCGTACACTCCCTCGCCTATGATGCACAAGCGCCAAGCGCAGTCTCCGCAGCAATCCCCACTACCCGCACCCTACTTACCCGCAGGGCCTCCAGCACGGCGTCTGGCCACTTGCCTCACCACTGCTGATGCCTGCTTCAACGCAACGAGCGACTGTTTCGGTCACGGGCAGTGCGTGAGCACCATCAATGCTGGGCGGGAATGTTTCATCTGTGCTTGCTCTGAAACAAAGTCTGCTTCTGGCAAGACAGAGAGCTGGGTGGGCGAGATGTGTGAGAAGAAGGACATTAGTAGGTGAGTTGTTTTAATTTATTTTTCTTTTATGTGTTTTCGTGCCGCTGACTTGGTTTTGTTGGCAGCACTTTCGTCTTGATCGCAGGAACGGTGGTAACGCTTCTCCTTCTTATGGGAGGTTCTGTCTCGCTGCTTTACTCTATCGGCGATCATGAGCTTCCCAGTATCCTCACTGGGGGTGTGGCAAGTGGGTTGAGGAGGGACTGAGATGTAAGCGGTTAATATATTGAGACGGATACTTGATATTACTCGACCTGGTATCGCCGAGCATGTCTGAACAGATCAGATGCAGAGTGCACGATTTTTAGTCGGTGTAACTTGTACACTTTCACAAAGTTTAATCAGTTACATACATAATGTTCCGAGGAGGTCGGGTGTGGTTTGGACGTCTCGACTTGCCGGTTGAGTTTCACTGTTTGAGCTCTTTCTACCGTCACATCAGCTACTCTTACTCTTCCATCTCATCATCCCTCCTACCACCCACACCGGGTGTTACCCAATTCTCGCTCCACCGCGGGTACACACGCTTATACAAAGACATGCACACCGTATCCATCTGGTTGATCGGCCCGTCAAAATGCGCCTTGAAGTACCCATGCGTACCAAGCGACTCCCTGATATGTCCAGTCCGCCCGTGTTTCGTGTATAACTGGATAGGCTTGTAATACTGTATGTCGTCTGGTCCCAGTGTGATTTAGTGAGCGTAAAAAAAGAGGAGGAAAGGTTGGAAAATAATGGATAGGAAGGGGGTAGGGATAAGACTCACCAGGGTTGAAGAACATGTACCGCACTGTCGCAGTCTTTTTGTGCACCTTGAACGGATGGCCCGTGAGGATGAGACGCTTCGCGATGATCCGCGTCGTATCGGGGTTCATGAACGTGCCCATCGCCACCAGCTCAGGCGCTGTTCGGATCAATATCAGTATCAGTCAAAAACACTGCTAGAAGGAGAACCGGCGCACGCACAATGTGGATCTTGGGTCTCGCGTAAGAGCATGCACGGTTGCTTCCCGAATGCGATCGGTGCGTAGACGCTCGCGACGGTTGTGGTGCCGTGCCATAAGTATCTCTCGAATTTGTGGACATTGTTCGCGCCCTTTCCGCCTCCACGGGTGTGCTGGGAGTATACGGGGTTAACACGCAGCCGGCGGGGCCCGTAGCACAAAACCAGCGGGTCCTGAAAGGGAATCACGATCAGGGAAGGGATAAGAGTAAGGAGAAAGCAAACCTTTGATCGGACAGACCCTTCGCACTCCGTGTTCCGTTGCACGGTGAAATGGAGGATCGTCTTTTTGTGCTCGTGTTTCAGTAATCCATATAGAACAAATGGTGACTGGGAAGACACGCTGGCTAGGTGCGGGACACCCTCGACAAAGATCGTCACGTGTGTACCGGGCTGCAACAAAGCCTCAGCGTTTAGTGCAACCATAATTGAGTAGCAGGACTCCTAACCTCGATACCATCGTCCTCTAGCTCGCGCCACATGTCCCGCTCAGTGCGCTTAAAGTCCTCAAATTCAAATATACGTGCGTACTCGCGAGGCAGGTTCTCATATGTGTCCCATGGACTTGTACGGAGGGATTGAAGCCCACGGTAACGCGCAAACCGTGTGCGAGCAGGGACGTCTTGTGGGGTATCAATTTCATCGGGGAAAGATTGGGCTTCTTGTTCTTCCTGGGAACGCTTGCGCCATGATGTGAGCCTGCGACGGCCATCAATCCTGCGGACGCATAGACTGGGTAAAAGAAGAGGACATACTGCTTTTGTTCTTCCTCCATGTCGAGTTCTTGGAATGCGACGACGCTCTTGCGCTCGCTCTCCACGTCCAGTGCATCGTCAAGAGGCACCATCTCCTCGTCTGCATCTATCTGCTCTCTGCCCACCTCATTCCCTTCCTCGCCTTCCTCATCCTCATTTTCGCCTTCGCTCTCGTCAACAATCCACGACGCCTGATACTCACTCATACCCTTAGGAACGCGTTTAATGCGCCTCGGCGTCGTACCTTTCTTGGCGTCTGGCACCACGTCCTCCCCTGCGCCACGCAGAGCACCCGCCATCTCCTCCTCCGTCGGCCACGTCTGTTCGTTCGCCATATCGTCTGCAACGTTCGTGCTCACCAAAGAGTCTGCGGAGGAGGGCACACGCTCAGCAAGGAGCACAGGCGCAACTTCCACATCCATAGCGCCAGGCTTCGCATGTTTCGTGCGGGGGAAGGGCGCAGACACGATCTATGGTAAGCCATTCATAAACCCTCCTCCCGCGTACCCGCGCGCACAGACTCACCTTCGAAACTTGATAATCTCCATGGTTAGGAACATGCACGAGCCGGTTGGGGCTCAACCTCCCCCCACGCACAATACCTGTCACTTTTAACACTCCGTCCACACCAAGCTCCACACTCTCGCCTACCACCCACGGCCGCCCCGTTCGCCACTTCACTTCGCCAGGACACCCCTCCGCAAGCCCACGCAAGGCGTTCAGCGCGTCTGCCTGTGCGCCGAGATCGAACACGCGCCGTTGGGCGGGGTCGAAGTAGTGCATGAAGGAGAGGAGACTTCTTAGGATGCCTGGTTTTGATTTAGGGTCTAGGATGGAGGAGGGCGTGGGGGGGATGGCGGTGATGGTGGTTGGGAGGCCTTGGGCTTGGAGCATGCGCAGGAGGGTGTCGCCTGCGGGTGTGACTTCGATGGTGGGGGAGAGGAGGATGAGGGTGTAGTCTGCTGCGCGGGCTGCGTCGAGGGCTGCAAAGGGGCGAGCGAAGGGTACGGGGAGGAACTGGAGGGATGTTTTGAAGCGGGATGCTCTGTGTTTTGCTGTTAGCCTTCCGTGAGATGTCATGGAATAAAATGAACGTACTTCATAGTCCATATGTTTTTTCTCTCATTGATACCGTGTATCTCTTCATCTATGCACTTTCCGAGGGCCTGGATGCATGCTGGGGTATCGATATCTTCAGAGAGGGGGATGATGGCTACGATGCGTGGAGCGCCGTCGGTGCCGTTGAAAATGCGAGTTGCGGCGACGTGGGAGGCGCGCTTGGCAGCCTGCGCCTGTTTTTGGGTGTTGCGCCTGTTGAGGCGGGCTTGTGCGATAGTGCTCACTACCGGGGATTTTGTGCTTTGGCGGACCGTGCGGCCTGTTAGAGGAAGTCAGCAATGACTCTTGAGATCAAGATCAAGATGGGAGACAACGCACCTTTTGCGATGTCTTTGAGAGCAGATTTGGTTGCATGGTGGGATTTGAAGGGTTTGTTTTTCTAATAGCAAGAAGTGATCAAGTAACAAGATGGTAGCTGATTTCAAACGTAAAATGAACAAACCTGCTTGAGTGTTGATCTGTGGTGGTGGTGCGCTTCTACGACCATCGTGGAGATGCGCAGGTCCTTGTAATGCTAAGAACCGCTGCCAGATTATCCAGCTATGATGAATTCGATGGCGATAGGTATCTCCAGCCTCGAGGCCAAATTTTTGGTAACTTGCCATATAAAGGGCAATAACCCCTGTGATTCGCACCCAAGGCAAGTTGAACTTCATCCTTCCATTAGTTGTCCATTAGAGTCTCGATAAGTAACGAATATGTGAACACAAAAGTTCGATACATGTCCTCTCCTAACATAAAAATCATAGACTTTGGAACTTCACCACCCAGGTCTCAGGAGGCTCTTTAGCACCCGGAATGAGTCTCCTCCTTGTAAATTCGTCATCCTTGACAAGTCCCCCAAATGCAACACGAGAACCAAGCCAGTCCACACGGAGTACAACAGGGTCTCTGAGTGTAGGCCCTTGATTCGCATCAGCAAAGCGCATCGTGGACCTCATGCGTGTCCCGGAATTATCCACAGGTATTATCGCTAGCCGACGATCGCGCGCTTTGAGAAGACTTGCATGTTTATCCTCTCCAGCAGAGCCCCATTCGGTGTCTGTAAGTGGACGCTGTAATGCAGTATATAGTGCAGATAGAACTTCAAGGCAAGTCACGCCTGCTTGCCCGGGGCTACGAACATCGTCGATGTCAAATGCCCATGGAAAATCTAGGCTGATGAGCCGTATCTGTCTTGGCGCTGATGGGGTGAGCGGGACCCGCAGAACATCGGACCCGCAGTCCGCGTATGGAGATGATGATGGAAAGCTGAGAGACATTGGTGGATGGCGTAGGTCGTATATCAGTGGCAATGGCGGTGGCGCAAGAAGTGGGTGGAGGTAGGCTGGCGGAAAAGTATGAATATCAGTTGTGGCCACGAGCAGCATCTTAGGCCGTACCACTTTGGAACTTACTGACACCATGTGATACTGGATCCTTTGTTCGTCGTGTGAGAGGGTCGTCTAGTAAAGTGTACAGTTGAGTATCTTGCAAGTTAGAACAAAGAGAACTCATACGTCTAATCTTTGCATTCTCTGTATCGTGCCGAGCTCCGGTGCGGATTTCGAAAGCGCCTTGGAGAGATGGAGTACGACGAGTGGCACCTCGTCGATTTCCAAAAGTATCCATCATATCCGAAGATCGTGTGACTGATAATAGAACAAGTTGAGGTCGTGGATACAACAAAGGACAGGGTGACTACCTTGCGTGGCCGAAGCTGTGCGTGAGTGAGTTTCATACTGGGGAACAGGTTGACGTTCTAATAAAACTGAGCACAAATGGATATAGAACAACTGCAAGAATTGTAGCTCACGGGTATGGGTGGTGTGATCCTCATGCGAACTGTGTGAGGGGATATCAAAAGTGACATGCCGTGCGGTACGCTTTCTATGTAAAGGTGAAGCGACATGGGCCTGGGGAAGCTGCACCGCGGGATCGGGCCACCCTGCATAGCGTGCATTATGCAAGGCAGGAGGCGGGTTGGTGTGATGAGGAGCAGTAAAAAACATGGGGGTTAGGATGGATGAGGGGAGTATCGTTGTGTGATTTATACGATGCAGATGAAAGAATGGCAAAGCGCTGTGTCTGTCTCAGATGTAAATAAGTAGTGGACAGTTCTAGGATGGATCGGCTGCCCTCGGGTATTGGAGTGGGACCAAGTTGGCATGCCTTGTCCACCAGCCTGTACAGGAAGATATCCAAAACCATCAGTCACAATAAAAAAGACCTGCGTTGTCCACCAACGATGTTTGGGGTTACATGTAGGTCCTAAACGCACTGCCACTAATGAGATATGCCCATTGCCTTATTTGGGCATGCATCTTGTGGTCAACAACTGAACATGATGGACGGACGACCAGCAGTGTTGCCAGTGCTGGTATGTTTTCGTCTTCTACTCGCTGTTCTACCACTTCCAGGCCAACATATTCTGAAACACGACCACCAAATCAACTCCCCATTGACCTCATACCTTCGCTGTATGTATCAAACAGCTACCTGCCACAACTCCACTGCTAACCACACCACACCACACCACCAGTGAAAGAAGGCCTCTGGATGCTCGACAATAATGTCGATCCATACATGGGAGGCTCTTTTCACCATGTACGTCACTCCAAAGCTTCCCTTTGTCATCCTGAGCATGCCACAGTCGCCTCTCCTCCTCTCCGTCTTTTCTACCATCCTACCTCCAATCCCAATAATATGGGCTGTATCTGATGCAGTGGGGGCATGGGCCCTTCTCCGCATATGGCGGGCACGGCAGGGTTTATCACTCCACAGGGCGACTACGTCCACTGCAGAGAGCCTCATCGTAAGCGCGTATGTTTCCTCACAGCGCATCAAGTACGCGTCTAACCAACCTTCCAGCTATATCCTTAATCCATACCTCCTCTTCCCATCACTCGCGCTGTCGACTTCCACATTTGAAAATAGCTTTACCCTTCTCACCCTCATGTTCGCATCTGAAGGTACACACCCCACTCCTGTAGCCGAGTTGACTCACACATTTTTTACCTCAGGCAAACCCTCTTCCGCTCTCCTCGCTATCGCTTTCACAATTAACCTCTCCCCCTATTCCATACTTCTCCTTCTCCCAATCCTCATGCTCCTCGTCACATCTCCCGCATCTCAGCTCGCTTCTCCGCGCCCGTTCCATGGCAGCATCAACCGCATCGCATCACTCTTCGGTGAGTTTATGCTCTACTGGCTCGTCCTTGTGGGCGCAGCTTGTATAATAGCAGACGGGAGCTGGAGTTGGATGAAGGCGTCATGGGGCGCAAGGTGAGTTGCCCGATAAATGCTATGAGATCATACACAAACGCCCTTAAGCCTTACCCTTCCAGACTTGACGCCTAACCCAGGTCTCTGGTGGTACTTCTTCACCGAGATGTTTGATCATTTCAGACCATTCTTCCTCATGGTCTTCTCCGTGCGTTATTGTCTTCTTCATACAAACTTACCATCTAACCACCAAAACAAAAATAGGTTCACCTCGTCATATACATCTTACCTGTCTGCATAAAATTCCAGTAATAGTTTTATTACACTTGCTAGTTCTGGTGGGCTCTGATACACCTCCTGCCTTTATAGACACGATCCGCTCTACGCCGCATTCCTCCTGATAGGCGTGCTAGGGACGTTCAAAGCATACCTCACACTCGCAGACCCAGGTCTATTCCTAAGCATGATATCCCTCTTCCCCGAAGTACACGGCTGTAAGTTCTCCTTCCTTCCTTTCCTTTCCTCATCCCTTGCCACCTCCATATCCCCACCACACCCACACTCACTCACTTACTCCACAGACCTCCGCCACCCCATAGTAACCACACTTCTCCACCTGCACGCCGCGCTCCTTCTCCCGCTACAGCACATTCTCTGGGTAAGCGAAGGTCGTGGGAACGCTAACTTTTATTATGCGGCGAGCCTCGTGATGGGCATGGCTGGTGGCGCGGGGCTTGTGGATGCGTGTTGGGCGGGCATGAGAATTGCGCTGGGGGATGTTAAGGTAGAGTCGGAGGGAAAGGGGCAGGTGGCGCGGTGGGAGGTGGCGCGGTGGGAGGTGGCGCAGGAGTGAGGAGGCCGGTGGGTTGCTCAGGTACTGGCGTGTTGGGATATTTTTATTTCTGACATGTTTGTGACGAACCACCTGCCTTTACTTGTAGGCATGCTTTCAAAAGACTGGCCGAGACTTAGTTTCCAGTTACTGACCGAGTAGGACTCC
>KV448322.1:0-45422 GCA_001658105.1 Rhizopogon vinicolor AM-OR11-026 | reverse complement strand
ACTTTTCTAGCTTAAAATGCACCTTAAATGCACTTAATGCATGCTTAAAAAACTTAAAGTGGTGCATTAAGTGAGAATAAGTAGGGTCGTCTGATGAATTTGACTTAATTTTGACTTAATGGTATTAAGTATGTTAAGTATGTGTTAAGTAAAAATCTGATTTTCCTGATGGGCCCCGCCAGGTGCAAGGTCAAGCTACATTTGGGCCCCCTGGATGATGACGGTGAAAAATATTGTGAGTTTCAATATCATCTACATAGTACTTGGACGTTTAATAAGTTCCACCCGAACAGGAGATCGACGATTGATCATGCCCTCGCAATCCTGGTGAGTATCACTCTTGCACAAACTTCCACATATCTCATGTTACTTCTATGGTAGAGACGATGACGATGACGACTGACCTACGGTCAAAGCTATTGGGATATTTAATTATCCCTATGGAGATTCACCCTGTCCGTTCTGATGTTGCCAGCTTTAGCACCCAAGAGCCATCAATGAATGGAACCATTACAGTGGTGCGTCTAGGGCACTAAAGATATCGTAGCGATAAGTGGGAGTCTTCCCTCTTTAAGGTGCGTCCAGACAAAGCGGTATTCATTTAATTTAATCAGCTGGCATCTCATTCAAAGTGCTCGTCTCTCTCAACTACTATGTATGTCGTTCCCGCTATGCATCTTCCTCGACAGTAGTAAATTGATGTCAAAACCATCGAACTTCTACAGACGACTTTTGGTGCACATTCACGCCGTTCTGCGGCAGGAGGAGAGGAGACACTCTTTTGATTCTGTTGCTGTCCGAAGCTGACAGTTTCGACCGTGTAGTGAGGACACGTCCCCAAAGGAGTCTTTATCCAACTTTCGCAGCTCCTTCTCTGGATTTGAAGTCCGCTCGTTGTGTTCTGCGGCCACCGCTAGTAGTTGTGAGGTTTGATCCTTGAAACGGCCAGCAGTCGCCACAAAGCAAATGCTGCAGTCGGCTCATTCCTCAGGCTGTGCTAATCATCAGCCCTGTTCTCTTCTGCGCCCTACAAAGGATTTGATATCCTTCATTCTGAACGAGTGCAAGCCCTGTGGTGTCCTCTGGCTGTTCAGTGGCAGTTGGCGGGTCACGGTGTTCATCTTCGCGATCAGCGACATCCGTCGCGGAGTTGATGGCAAACACGACCAATCTAGGAGGACGAGTTGGCACCAGCTGCAGCGGCATGTGAGTACCGTAAAAAGCAGACTGGGAGGATGATGTGTTCGAGTGGTAGGAGTAATGGTAGTGTCCTGTTAGAAAAAAATTGTCAACCATTACTTTTTCTGGAAACCAAAATGGAATCAGTACTAATGTTGCATCTAATGCGGTACAGAAACATATTGGCATCATCGTCAAACATACATAATACTTACTAAAGTCTTATCTAGCGCCGGCCAGCTCTACCTAACCGATAGAGGAACACAGATGCACCGGCATTGCACGCATAATTCTCCCAATTCACCTACGCTGGTATCTGGTGATCTCGCACTAGAAGCTCTCAGTGTGCTGACAACTCAAGGCCTACATTTCGAGCTACTCTTACACCACCTACATGCTCATGATAACTCCCACTAAAATCCTCAAAGGCGCGCCTGGACACTTCCCCACCGCGACTTACATGAGCTGCAATCAATACCCAAGTCTTCAGCAATGATCATCGCACCCTTCTCTCCGATGAGGAGCGCCGTCGAATACGTGTTCTGGTAAAGCTATGTTAGATCGCGTATCAACAATTTCCCGTTCAATACTCACAGTGCCAATATTCTTGGGTACTATGGACAAATCTGCAACCTTGAGGTTTGTCACACCGTACACGTTTAGTCGGTCGTCGACGACTCCTTGATCTTCCTCAGGCTTCATGGCGCAAGTTCCAAGCTACACGTGGAAAGATCATGTACCTCATATAGAAGATGATTGTTACAGACCCTACGCACCGAGTGCCATGTGGTTTTCACTGACATTCGTTTCAGTCACTACTTCACCGTAACAACGCGATGCCAAATTCACGACTTACGGAAGTCACGATTGAATTTATCAATCGCTTCGTCATCGTCAGCGGTGTAGGCGATATCAGGCGTATTCAAATCGACCGCCCCGGTGACTTCTCCGCAGACAGCAGCGCTCCCCTCTGGGAAACGAGGATGGCCAGCGGGAATTTCACCCCGGTAAGAAGGCATCCGTCGACAGATTTCACGCAACTTTTTGTACGCAAAGTTGATCGGCACGATATCGGATGGACTGGTGGATTATCACTGTCACACAAGCGTTTCAAATGGAATGTGCAAACTCACTCGTCTAGGTAGCCTGTAGTGAAGTCGATTTCTTCCTTGCCGTCCTCTCCCAATTTGATATGAACACTGCCAGTAGACGCGGGGTAAAGCTATCGCAGAATTCAGAACCAATGTCGCGAGGTAAGGGAGCAGTGATACTGTAAAACATTGGGCAACCATGTAGTTGCGAGGAGGAAGGACACTCGAGAGTGGCCCCGCATATCTGGGTATAGTAAGCAGTCACGTCATCAATAAGTGATATGCACACACCCCGCAATGAGGGCGAATATTGCAACAGCCTTCTCTGGGCGGTCCTGGAAAAACTCCTTCCATCGTGGTTGAAAAGCTGAATCCATGGCTTTCAGCTCGTCATCATCAGGGCGCCACTTGATCTTTGCACCGATGCCACTAGAGTACTAATCAGCACATTACCAGAGCGATAACTTGTACCAACTTTTCGGCGATGAGTGTCCCACCGTTGCTTTTCCATTGCGCAAGGTTTTCTACGGTTGACATTTTGGTGGTTAGAAAGAGCTGGGAATATGGTGAGAGTATGTTTACCCTGTACAACACTCTCGTCCCCGCGCCAGAGGGAGTCCATTGTAACAACACCGTCAGCAACAAAGTATGGATGACTGGTGGAATAGTGATCTGATGATCATAAGCGATGATCATGAAATGGATGAATGAAAGCAGACCTTGATAATTTTCTCCAACGCCAGGCAAATTCACCACTTGCTCGATATCGCACCGCTCGAGGATTGATTCCGCGCCGATCCCAGACCTCTCGAGAATGGTGGGGGAACCGAATGCGCCAGCAGAGATAACAACAAGCTTTGATGCTCGCACTGTGCTCAACGACTGATTCATGTCTGGGCAAGACATCGGATCACTGGTGAACTCGACGCCTACTGCATGCTTCCCCCTCGGATTCGGAAAAGTGGTCAGCAGACAGGTGCCATCCCAGGTAGACCACTCACTCGAAAATGATGCGCTTCACGCGCTTGCCGGCCCAGAGTTGTAAATTTGGGTTGTGAGCTTGGTTGTAGACGTAGTGGTGGGCCGCATCAGAACGCCTTCCTGTCGTCCCGCAAATATACCTTCTCAAACGTCAGCCAGGCTCGCAATAGACTGCGAGTAGATGCTCACTTCGCCCAAGGCTAAGACGCGTCTTGTTAGTGGTCACAGACGGAGGAGGAAAGTCAGAAACGCACACTGTATACATTGCATGTTTCTAGATCATCCGTGTCATCGGCAAATGACCTCTTGTGGTAGGTCGTGCCAACATGGAAGAACTCATCGAATATGCCTAGCTTGCCCCCACCAGAGGACACCTTGATAGGTCCATTGTAACCGTGCGTTGGACGATCGGGGTGTACCTCATATGTCTCTAGCTACATATCAATAGTTCAGCTTGATCAACATACAGACAATGCATTCGAAGACCTTCTTCATCAGTGGAATTAAATTCCTAGATTCCCAACCGTCGACTCCCCAATCATCATAATCTGAAGCAGGCGCGCGAGTGTATGCCATGACTGTCTAAAAATCAGAACCGCGTTGGATTCTGGAGGAATGTTGCTCACAATTCAAGCTGGAGCCTCCACCAACGCAGTGAGCGCAGGAAACCGTCGGCGCACGGCCGTTAAGATGTGGACTGGGGTTTCCAATGTACGATGTCATCGTGATACTTGCCTCCGCGTGATGTGTTCTAGCTTGGTGAGGCTGAACATGAGCAGCTTCGTTGAAGGTGTGTGGTCCCCCTTCCAGAATTAAGATCTTGAGGGAGGAATCATATGCAGCTAGGCGCCCTGCGACAACGCAAGCTGTAGTACCGCCTGCGAACAGAATGCTATGTCAAGACAAGCCAATACAGGATATCATTACTCCCCTCCAGCAAAGATGATGTCATATTCCGATAACGGTTGAGACATTGAGAGGAGAGCAATGAGTGCTTTCAACCTTATATAGCGAAGGTGCTATGATTCGTTATCGTAACCTTCGTTAGTAGTAGTTACGGGCCCATCACGGTGGTTACGTTGTCTCCCATAAAATTTGATATGGGTCACGAGATCTATAGAAGCTCTGCAAATTACAACGAGAGTCGGGCACCCGCGGGCCATATCCATATTCAATTGAAAATACAAGCATTATCAGAAGCGCACTCTAAATATAAAGATCCATGTACTACGTACGGAAAACAATCAGCTTTCGTACGAACGAGGGAGGACTGATGACGATGCCGTGCGTAGACCGTGGGATCGATGAGATCCAGTCAACTCGAATGACTTGCGCTTGACACACCGACTGTGCAGCTCCAGATTACCAAGCCAAAGACGCAGGAGATGCAAGCAGTCCTTTGCCTGGGAACAGCAGTGGGAAGACCCAGTCCTAATGAAGTTCTCCTTCTGTAATTTTTTTTGGTCTTGTAATGGAAACCATGACATTGAAGAAGAGAACTAAGTACGCACCAAACAGGATCTCATTCCGTCCAAACGGGAGTCCCCCGCCTAGCAACACTGAGACTTATCAACCCAGCAATGCTAAGCCGTTTCACAGGGCTTATGCATCGGCATCGAGAGGGCTGTTGCTTGCACTTCCACCTCTCTCCTGCTGGCCTCGACCATTAGGCTGGGGCTAGCCATCCCGTTCTTCGCCACTAGCATTGTGCGAATGTTCAGGAATGGATCGTCATCTTCTAAATACTGTGCAGTATCTGTCCGCTTCCGGTTGCAAATTTAATGGCACCCATCTCGAGAACTAAGAGAATTGGCAGTCATATGTGATCCGCAAGGATTGATATTTGAATAACGCCCAGCAACATTGGCGCAGGTTTCCAGCTTAAAAGTGGCAGAAACATTTCCCTCTGTATTGGCGCCAGGATACCCAGGCATTGAGGGCTATGCGAGGGGAAGAGGAACGAGCGGGGTGATGATAGAGTTGAAAGGAAAATGTGAGATAACAAGTGCAAGAGCCTCCGAGTCGAATGTCACAGAGGTCCTCACGCCGATCAGGAAAAGTGCAACTTCCTTAAATGGCTGCTTCAAGTTAGAGGTTATCGGTACGTCGAGTATACAGTTTACTAATGGTCACATGATTCGGAGTAGTACATACGGACAATTTTACTTACTGAATCCTCAGTCCGCTACTATACGAGTACGCGACTGAGATACGCTCGTTTATCTTTTAGTCCTCGTCCCGATGGTTCCCGCGATCCTCAAAACAAAAGTCCCTGTGGAGATTCACCCTGTTCGCTCTGAGATTTCCAGCTTTAGGGCCCAAGGGCTATCAATGAGTGAAAATAATGCGCCTAGGGCACTAAATATGTCGTAGTGATGACATGGCTGCTATTTCTTAACGCTTCCATTATCGTTAGGGTGTCAGAAAAGTAGGAGTCTTCCCCCTTTGAGGTGTCCAGACAAAGCGGTACCCATTGTCGTCCCCGGAATCCCGCTATGCGTCTTCCTCGACAGTAGTAAATTGATATCGAAACCATCGAACTTCTACAGACGACTTTTGGTGCACATTCACGCCCTTCTCCGGTAGGGGGAGAGGAGACACTCTTTTGATTCTCTTGCTGTCCGAAGCTGACAGTTTCGACCGTGTAGTGCAGATACGTCCCCAAAGAAATTTTTATCTGATTTTAGCGGCTTCTTCTCTGGATTATCAGACCGCTCGTTATGTTTTGCGGCCGCCGCTAGTAGCTGCGAGGTTTGATCCTTGAAACGGCCAGCAGTCGCCACAGAGTAAATGTTGCAGTCGGCTGGTTTCTCAGGCTGCGGCGATCATCAGCCATGTTCACTTGTGCGTCTTGCAAAGGATTTGATATCCTTCATTCTGAACGACTGCAAGCTTCGCGTTGTCCTCTGGCTGTTCAGTGGCAGTTGGTGGATCAGTGTTCATCTTTGCGATCAGCGACATCCCAAGCAACTCTACATAACCAACAGAGAAACATAGATGCACCGGCGGTGCACGCACAATTCTTCCAATTCACATACGATGGTGTCTGGTGATCTCGCATGAGAAGCTTTAAATGTGCTGACAACTCAGGTCCTACATTTCGAGCCACTCTTACAACATCAACACGCTCATGATAATTCCTGCAAAATCCTTATCAAAGGAGCACTTGAACGCTTGAACACGACTTACATGTCATACAATCAATACCCAAGTCTTCAGCGATGATCATTGCAGCCTTCTCTCCGATGAGGAGCGCCGTTGAATACGTGTTCTGGTAAGACTAGGTTAGATAGCATGTCAACAATTCCCCGTTCAGTACTCACCGTGCCAACATTCTTGGGCACTATGGACAAATCTGCAACCTTCAGGTTTGTCACACCATAGACGTTTAGTCGGGCGTCGACGACTCCTTGATCTTCCTCAGGCTTCATAGCGCAAGTCCCGAGCTACACGTGGAAAGATCATGCATCTGATGTAGAAGATGATGGTTACAGGCTCTACGCACCGAGTGCCATGTGGTTTGCACTGAGATTCGTTTCGGTCACTACTTCACCGTAACGAAGGGGTGCGAAATTCACGACTTACTGTAGTCGCGGTTAAATTTCTCAATCGCTTCGTCATCTTCAGCAGTGTAGGCAATGTCAGGCGCATTTAAATCGACTGGCCCGCTCGCTTCTCCACAGACTGCAGTGCTTCCCTCTGGAAAACGAGGATGGCCGGCGGGAAGTTCACCTCGGTAAGAAGTCATCCGTCGACAGATTTCGCGCATCTTTTTGTACGCAAAGTTGAGAGGTGCGATATCGGATGGACTGGTGGAATCGCTGTCACATAAATGCTTTAAATGGAATGCGGGACTCACTCATCCAGGTAGCCTGTAGTGAAGTCGATTTGTTCCTTGCCGTCCTCTCCCAATTTGATGTGAACACTGCCAATAGACGCGGGGTAAAGCTATTGCAGAATTCAGAACCAAAGTCACGGGATAAGGGAGCAGTAATACTGTGATACATTGGGCAACCATGTAGTTGCGAGGAGGAAGGACACTCGACAGTGCTCCCACATATCTGGGTATAGTAAGTAGTCACATCATCAATAAGTGATATGCACACACCCCGCAATGAGGGTGAATATTGCAACAGCCTTCTCTGGGCGGTCCTGGAAAAACTCCTTCCATCGTGGTTTAAAGGCTGAATCCATGGCCTTCAGTTCATCATCATCGGGGCGCCACTTGATCTTTACATCGATGCCACTAGAATACTCATCAGCACATTACCAGAGCAATAACTTGTACCAACTTTTCGGCGATGAGTGTCCCGCCGTTGTTTTTCCATTGCGCGAGGCTTTCTACGAATGATATCTCGGTAGTTAGAGGGTGTTTAGAACATAGCGAGAATGTGTTTACCTTGTACAACACTCTCGTCCCCACGCCAGAGGGAATCCATGGTAACAGCCCGATCAGCAGCAAAGTATGGAAGAAAGATACCATTATGATCTGATAAGTTGTAACACTAAGCGATGACCTTGGAATCGATGGATGAAAGCAAACCTTGATAATTTTCTCCAACGCCAGGCAAGTTCACCACTTGCTCGATACCGCACCGCTTGAGGATTGCTTGTGCACCGACCCCAGACCTCTCGAGAATGGTGGGGGAACCGAACGCTCCGGCAGAGACAACAACAAGCTTTGATGCTCTCACCGTGCTCAACGACTGATCCGTGTCTGGGCAGGACACCGGATCACTAGTGAACTCGACGCCCACGGCGCGCTTATCCCTTTGATTCGGAAAAGTCACCAGCCCCTTGGTTACGGGTACAATCCCAGGTAGACGACTCACTCGAAAATGACGCGCTTCACACGCTTGCCCGCCCAGAGCTGTAAATTCGGGTTATGAGCTTGGTTGTAGACATAGTGGTGGGCCGCATCAGAACGCCTTCCTGTTGTCGGGGAAATGTACCTTCTCAAGCGTGAGCCAAGCTCACAATAGACTACGAGTCAATGCTCACTTCGCCCAAGGCTAAGATGCATCTTGTTAGTGGTCATAGTTGGAGGAGGAAAGTCAAAAACGCACACTGTATACATTGCATGTTTCTAGATCATCCGTGTCATCGGCAAATGACCTCTTGTGGTAGGTCGTGCCAACATGGACGAACTCATCGAATATGCCTAGCTTGCCCCCACCAGAGGACACCTTGATAGGTCCATTGTAACCGTGCGTTGGACGACCGGGGTGTACATCATATGTCTCTAGCTACATATCAATAATTCAGCTTGATCAACATACAGACAGCGCATGCGAGGACCTTCTTCATCAGGGGAATTAAATTCTCAGATTCCCAACCGTCAACTCCCCAATCATCAAAGTCTGAAGCAGGCGAGCGAGTGTATGCCATGACTGTCTAAACATCAGAACCGCGTTGGATTCGGCAGGAATGCTGTTCACAATTCAAGCTGGAGCCTCCACCGACGCAGTGAGCGCAGGTAACCGTCGGTGCACGGCCGTTAAGATGTGGACTGGGGTTTCCAACGTACGGTGTCATCGTGATACTCGCCTCCGCGTGATGAGTGACATATTGGTAGGGCTGAACATGAGCAGCTTCGTTGAAGGTGTGTGGTCCCCCTTCCAAAATTAAGATCTTGAGGGAGGAATCATATGCAGCTAGGCGCCCTGCGACAACACAGGCCGTAGTACCGCCTGAAAACAGAATGCTACGTCAAGAGACAAGCTACTACCGGATCTCATTACTCACCTCCAGCAAAGATGATGTCGTAGTCGTATTCAGATAATGGTTGAGACATTGGGGGGAAAGCACTGAGTGCTTTCATAAATTACAATTCAACCTTATATCCTCCACTAAAGCGAAGGTGCCACGATCACCCTCGTTAGTAATAGTTACGGGCCCATCAGGGATCCTTACCAGCTGGCACAGCACGTCACATCTGAAATACTCGGGTGGCCACGTTTTCTTTCCCATAAAATTTCATATGGGTCGCGAGAATCTGGAAGTTAAAAAGGAGAGTCGGGCACCCGCGGGCCACATCCAAGTTCAATTGAAAATACAAGCGTTATTGAGCAGAAGCGCACTCAATCAGCTTTCATACGAACGACGGGGGACTAATGATGACGATGCGGTGCGTATACCGTCGATGAGATCCAGTCAACGCCCTCGAATGACTTGCGCTTGGCACGCCGACTGTGCAGCTCCCGATTGCCAAGGTAAAAATGCAAACTATATGCCTCATTCCAACTGGCTTTTTGGTCGCCGTGGAGGGGTAGACAACGACGACATATTTGATGTCAGTGCAATACCGAAATCTCCATACAGGTGCATGTGGAAGGAAGTCAAACCACCTTGGGACCCCCTGGATGACGATGGTAAAGAAATACTGTATGTTTCAATGCCATCTGGTACTTGAACGTTTAATGAGTTCCGCCCGAACAGGAGATAGACGATTATATATGCCCTCGCAATATCACAAACTTCTATATCTCATGTTACTTTTGTGGAGACGATGGCGGTGACGACTGACCTACGCTCAAAGTTCTGAAGAGCTTTTGACGCTGGGCGCGGATAACAGCAGGAGAAGATATTGGGATATTTAGTTGTCTCTAGGGATTCACCCTGCACTGCACATCTCATGTTATTGAGCATCAAGCATCCTAAACAAGGGCATACAGCTAGTGAGCTCTTGATTGACTCCTTTGTCGATCTGTGCAACGAAATAGCGCGTTAGAGACAGTGACTCCGAGTGCCATTTTTTCCATGGTTAGATCAATCGTCGAGATCTATAAGCCCCTCGTCACATTCATCCCCATCACCACTATTATCCACCTCCTCACCACAATAATCATCGTCCTGTTCGTGTTCCAGCATGAACGTAGGGACAGTCACCCCGGAACGAATTCTAGGGCCTGGTCGCGGACCAAGATTAATTTCTTTCCTGGACCCATGGACAGCCGCAAGAGCTGCAATCTAAAAACTAACATCAGAACTCGGTGTCCAATCGGCACAATATACACAACCAGAACGAGCGTACCTTCTCTTGCACCACAGACTGAGCAGTTCGCTTCTGCCCCGTTTTCGCTGCAGGGTCGAAGCCAAGTTTCTTGATGATGTCCGCAGAGTACGCCATCGTCTGAGGGGCCGCCGATGTCTTCGTATCATCGGATTCCGAAACATCATCCGTATCCCTCGCCTTTTGCTTTCCTTTGGCGGATGGCTTATATTTAGCGGCACCAGAGGCTCGCTTTGCCGTCATTGCGCCAATCTCCCTGGCCTTGGCGACCGCACGCATGCCCTCCTTATCCCGCTCAAGCAGCCCCTTCAACTCGCGATCGGCATCCTGAACCAGCTTCCGCTTGGCCCGCGCCTGGCCTTCACGCCCCATTGTCTCAGCAACAAACAATGATGAGGCGTCTCTATTCGATCCGCTCACGACGTGCCCTGAAACGACGTACGTGGCATCACCTCCACGCGAGCCAGACGCCACAGAAGGCTGCAGTCCCCACTGCCGCTGTGGGTCGTATTCCAGTTTACGCTTCTTTGACGACGAAGAAGTCATTCCAGAGGTCCTGAGAAATGGAGTCGTGAGCTCACAGTCAAGATGTAGGTTATCATATAACACACCCTGCAGAAAATTCGGCCCTCCCGGCTCTCTGCCTTTGCACAGCGTTCGTCAAGTGCCAGTCGCACACGTCGCTCACTCGCTTGTCTGTCCAGCTTCCGCATATTTTGCCGTCGCGTTTAAGGACCTTGCACATGCCCAAGTCCTGAGCACGTCCGATAATGGCAATTGATTCCGCGGACTCGGGTGTCACAGCGAGTATGTTGTCAGTTGGGTGCGGTTTCCCATTTTTGTTATTACGCTGAGCAAGCCATTCAATGTACTGGTTCGCACTACTCGTATAAGCTTACCTGGAAGGGCTTCAGGACTTTGGGATTGAGAAGAGCGAGAACGTCGCCTTCTTTCAACTTCGACATTGCTTCGAAAGCTCCTTTGCTTCCTCCAGTGTAGATTTTCTTAACGTTGCCATCGTCGTTCGTGACACGGTCGAAACTGTCAGCTTCAAACAGCAAGAGGGTCAGAAATGCGTCTCCTCTTATGGACGCCGCTCCTGCCGAAGATGGCCGTGAACGTGCACCAAAATCAATCAGTTTCATGTTCACATATTTCTTGCCGTGAGGTTTAGATGCCTTGGGTTTCTGTGGGTCCTGGTGAGAAGAACCCTTGCCAGGTTTTCGGTCGTTCCTATTGGAGCCTCTTTCACCATCTGTTGCACGTCCATCATCGCCGGGAGCTGCATCGACGGGAGCACGCGTAGTTTTTACAGGGCCCCGCTCTGCAACAACAGCGATCGTGATCCAGTCACCTTCGACAGGTACATCATAGCCCGACTGGTTTGGTAACAACCGTATGCATGAGTAAAATGTCGATGGTGAGAGGTAATAGCGGCCTCGGAGATATTCCTGCAAATCATCGTGCGACAGCGAACGAGACCTGCGCACATGTTTTTATTCAAGTCAACCAACTAGAAATTTCAACTGCGATGACAAGACGTACGAAAGTCGTATGCCGGAATTTGGCTCAAGGCGTTCAAAGTGAGGGTCATCAGGCGGCGGTTTATGATCTATAGGACCGACTTCAAGTTGCTCAACGATGGCCAGTCGATCATCTCTGTTCGGTACAATGTCCGAAACAGGTTGGGGGGTAATAGGTGGTGCTTCATCCACTCCAGGACTTGGCGCAAGAGACGGCTCAGGTTTGGACCGTGCTAGTAAACTGTGAGACCTCTGGACTGACTTCACTTGTTCGTGCTTTGGTGGACCACCTGATAAGGTAGAAAGTTTGCTGAGCAAATTTGAAGGAGGAGGTTTATGATACTGCTTCGCAGAAATTGGAACTTTCCCCGCCGGCCGAGTTGTCATAGTTCGAGCTGCAGATGCTAAGATAGGCGCTGAGGTTGTGGTTGTGCCGCCAAAGGATGAACGCTGGCCTGCATGATTGACCTTCCTCTTCTTCTCTGACATCAGCGTTCGTTTGACTAAAGCTCTAGAATACGCAGCGCGTACTCACTAGGGGACGGAGTGGCAGGTGCAAGCATAGTTTCAGTGGGTTGTTTCCTCTTGGGTGGCTCGACTACATTGTTGCCATCGGGGAGGGGGGTAAGCTGGGCTTCCAGACGTTTGATCTGTCTGCGAATTTCTAGTTGTTGTTGTATTTCCTCCTCTGTCCTGTGCGTAGACGACTCCATTGCATCAACGAGCGCGGTGTCGGTCTACGGGATCGTTGCAGGTTGTGGTTTGTAGACGTGTTATTTGTCGATGTTGTACGTAAGGTACACTCGTGGGTTTCTCGTTAAGCGCGTGTGGCTGAAGCAAGTACTAGTTAATTATGTAATTGTCCTCACTGACACCTACAGCCTGCCGTGCAGACAGGTTCAGAAGAACAATATGATAGCCACAGTACAATTCGAATCCCGGTAGATATCCACAGTTGACGCCACGGCAGGCTTTTAATATTTAATGTTACAAGTTGCCCACACTCTCTGCAAGTGTCTCGCGTTTGCCTCCAGTGTCTCCCAATTTCCACATCTTTCTACCTTCCCTTACACTCTCACTTTCTGCTGTCATGAGCAATGACAACCACCGTCCACTCGGTTGGAGAGATTTCGCCCATGAACTGCGTCAGATTGTGCTTCTTGCCTCTTTAGAGTATTTTGAGCTAGGTATCGAAGAACTCCTGAGGTTCGATCACCAGGATGGTTCAGAAATACGACGTTACGGTGGGAAGGTAGGCTTAATTATGTTAAACATGTTTCATAACTCACTGACGATGTTACCATGCAGATCATCGCTATGACGGAGGTCAGTACAATTTTTAATTGTCACAAGCTCTTTCCATCCTTATCTCTCCGTAATTGAGTTCGCGCGCGAGACTCTCTGCCAGGCTGGAGTGGAGATATCCCTCTTCGTTTTCTGCCCTCCGGAATCCCTTCCGTTCAAGGTGGCGTACTTTAATTTATTGTGTATGATCAGGCGCCGCAGAGGCGCCTTTCCTGCCGAACATGACGGTAAGATCGGTCGGCAGTTCATTGGCTCCATCTCACTCTCTGTTAAGATCGCATAACCCAACTTTTGTCGCCGCTATGTGTGGCCATGCCGGTCGTTGGATTAGGAGCAGACAATCCACGTGCCCAGCTAGGCATAGAAGAACTTCTGGTTGCTATGCCAGCCTTGCAGAGGAATAAACTTCCACCAGGATCGGACATAGATTCACTTTTAATGCCCCGTATGTGCCCTGCTGTCTTGATTAGGAGGGATATATTGAGGATCTATTTTAGCCCCTGATGTTCTCATGAAAAAGCAACAAGAGAGAGATGCAAAACTCGCAGCCAAACATGCCAGACTCGCCGAGTTGAGAAAGAAGTATATGGATCTGCCGTGTCGTTCACAAAGGCGTCTAGCACCTAAGCAATATCCAACAGGCAAACATAATGACACCGGAGGACCTTTTCGCCCTCAAAAGGTGCTAGTGCCTAAGCAATATCCGGCAGGCAACCCGTACTATGCCGGAGGACCTTCTCGCTCTCACGGAGTGCTGGTGCCTAAGCAATATCCAGTTTTTTTTGTCCCCTCAAAAGGTGCTAGTGCCTAAGCAATATCCGGCAGGCAACCCGTACTATGCCGGAGGACCTTCTCGCTCTCACGGAGTGCTGGTGCCTAAGCAATATCCAGCAGGCAACCCGTACGATGCCGGAGGACCTTATCGCTCTCACAGAGTGCTGGTGCCTAAGCAATATCCAGCGGGCAACCCGTACGATGCCGGAGGACCTTCTCGCCCTGGAAGAGTGCTTACTCGAACAAAAACCCAAACTTCGGCATTCTTTGAACAAGACAATTGAAGCAACCATCTATTCCTACTGAAGGTGTCTCCGATGCCTAATCACTACCCTGTTGTACTACATTTTCATCGACCCGTGGACATTTGATTTTCATACTAGTGCTGGAAAGAACATATTTGGTACATGGCGTCCTTGTATCTGTAGTTGTATCTGTAGTTGTATCACCAGTGTTCCAATAATTGTCGTTGTTAGTGGACGAACGGACCGCCTTCCTCGGCTGCCACACCACAACTAGTAGTCCTTGAAGTCTGAAGTCCCTTTTGGATTCGCATGTTCTAGGTCGACCAAACACGTTCGGTTTCGGTAATATAGGGGTATCCACATATTACCGGAGTTATTTGGTCGGCCTAGGGGATATTGTTGACTTCTGGTCTTATTTCGGCAACTGTCAGCCGAACAGCGAGTGCACTATGTGTGAGTATGCGCGCCCGACAAATTTACAATCTCCTGAAACGACGTGTTCCGGTCGAAGGTCTCGACCGGTTCTACCCCTGGTTCGCGCTGTCTTAGCTATAGCTATGCGTTAACAGAAAGATATTGCCCAATGCGGCCTTGCATGATCTATTTGACAGAGGAGAATGAACCGTTATCCTCAAGATTCGCCCAATCCACTCAGGCCAGTATCGGGTGATCTTGCGCGAGAGACTCTTAGATTCATTTACTCTTACACCATCAACACGCGTATGATAATTCCTGCAAAATCCTTATCAAAGGCGCGCTTGACCACTTTTGCACGACTTACATGTCCTACAATCAATGCCCAAGTCTTCAGCAATGATCATTGCAGCCTTCTCTCCGATGAGGAGCGCCGTCGAATACGTGTTCTGGTAAGACTAGGTTAGATCGCATGTCAACAATTCCCTGTTCAGTACTCACCGTGCCAACATTCTTGGGCACTATGGACAAATCTGCAACTTTGAGGTTTGTCACACCGTACACGTTTAGTCGGGCGTCGACGACTCCTTGATCTTCCTCGGGTTTCATGGCGCAAGTCCCGAGCTACATATGGAAAGATCATATACCTCATGTAGAAGATGGCGATTACAGGCTCTACGCACCGAGTGCCATGTAGTTTGCACTGAGATTCGTTTCAGTCACTAATTCACCGTAATGAAGGGGTGCGAAATTCATGACTTACTGTAGTCGCGGTTAAAATTTGCAATCGCTTCGTCATCTTCAGCAGTGTAGGCAATGTCAGGCGCATTCAAATCGACTGGCCCGCTCGCTTCTCCACAGACTGCAGCGCTTCCCTCTGGGAATTGAGGATGGCCGGCGGGAATTTCACCTCGGTAAGAAGGCATCCGTCGACAGATTTCACGCATCTTTTTGTATGCAAAGTTTAGAGGTGCGATATCGGATGGACTGGTGGATTATCGCTATCACATAAATGCTTTAAATGGAATGCGGGGACTCACTCGTCCAGGTAGCCTGTAGTGAAGTCGACTTGTTCCTTACCGTCCTCTCCCAATTTGATGTGAACACTGCCGGTCGACGCGGGGTAAAGCTATTGCAGGATTCATAACTAAAATCACGGGGTAAATGGGGAGCAGTACTGTACAATATTCGGCAGTTATGTAATTGCGGGGTGAAAGGACACTCGAGAGGGGCCCCAGATATCTGGCTATAGTGAGCAGTCGGACGTCATTAAAGCAAAGTGATATGCACGTACCCCGCAAAGAGGGCGAATATTGCAACGGCCTTCTCTGGGCGGTCCTGGAAAAACTCCTTCCAACGTGGCTGGAAGGCTGAATCCATAGCTTTCAGCTCATCGTCATCAGGACGCCACTTGATCTTCACATCGGTGCCACTGGAATACTGATCAGCACCTTACCAGGGCGATAGCCTGTACAAACTTTTCGGCAATGAGTGTCCCGCCATTACTTTTCCATTGTGCAAGGCTTTCTATGATTGATATTTTGGTGGTCAGAAGGTGTTTGGAACATGGTGAGAACATGCCTACCCTGTACAACACTCTCGTCCCCGCGCCAAATTGAATCCATTGTAACAATCCCATCAGCAGCAGAGTATGGGACAAAGGCGCCATTGTGATCTGATAACCCTAAGCGATCACCGTGAAATCGATGGGCGAAAGCAGACCTTGATAATTTTCTCCAACGCCAGGCAAGTTCACCAGTTGCTCGATACCGCACCGCTTGAGGATTGCCTCTGCACCGATCCCAGACCTCTCGAGAATGGTGGGGGAACCAAACGCGCCAGCAGAGACAACAACAAGCTTTGATGCTCTCACCGTTCTCAACGACTGATCCATATCTGGGCAAGACACAGGATCATTAGTGAACTCGACGCCCACAGCGCGCTTATTCCTTTGATTCGGAGGAGCCGTCAACCCCTTGGTTACGGGTACAATCCCAGGTAAACCGCTCACTCGAAAATGACGCGCTTCACACGCTTGCCGGCCCAGAGCTGTAAATTCGGGTTGTAAGCTTGATTGTAGACATAGTGGTGGGCCGCATCCGAACGCCTTCCTGTTGTCCCGCAAATGTACCTATCTCACGCATGAGCCAAACTTACAATACTTGGACTACGAGTGGATACTCACTTCGCCCATGGCTAATACGAATCTCGTTAGTGGTCACAGACAGAGGAGGAAAGTCGGTAACGCACACTGTATACATTGCACGTTTCTAAATCATTGGTGTCGTCGGAAAACGACCTCTTGTGATAAGTCGTGCCAACATGGACGAACTCATCGAATATGCCTAGCTTGCCCCCGCCGGGGGACACCTTGATAGGTCCATTGTAACCGTGCGTTGGACGATCAGGATGTACCTGGTATGTCTCCAGCTAAATACTAATACTTCAGCTTGATTAGCACAGAGACAACGCATTCGAGGACCTTCTTCATCAGGGGAATTAAATTCCTGGATTCCCAACCATCAACTCTCCAATCATCATAGTCTGCAGCAGGTGCGCGAGTGTATCCCATGTCTGTCTAACATCAGAACCCTGGTTCGGTTGTTTCAACAGGAATGCCACGAACAGTTCACGCTTGAGCCACCGCCAACGCAATGACCACACGCGACGGTCGGTGCGCGGCCGTTGAGACGCGGACTGGGGTTTCCAACGTACGTTGTCATCGTGATACTCCCCTTCGCCTGATGAGTGAAATATTTGTAGGGCTGAACATGAGCAGCTTCATTGAAGGTGTGTGGTCCCCCTTCCAAGATTAAGATCTTGAGCGAGGGGTCATATGCAGCTAGGCGACCTGCGACAACGCAACCTGTAGCACCGCCTGCCAACAGAACGCTACGTCAAGAGACAGGCCACTACAAGGCATGGATACTCACCTCCAGCAAAGATAATGTCGAATTCTGGTAACGATTGAGACATTGCGAGGAAGCAGCTGACTCAGAATCAGTGCTTTCAAGCTTATATCCTTCATGACAGCGATAAGTGCCACGGTTAGTTATCGTAACCTTCGTTACTAGAATCCTTATCAGCTGGAACAACATGTGGCATTCCCCGTGGATCAGCACTTCTGGACTACTTAGGTGGTCACGGGATATATACAACCTCTGCAAGCTATGATAAAAGGAGAGTCGGGCACCCGCGGGCCATATCCAATTTCGATTGAAGAGACAAGTGTTATGGATCAGAAGTGCACTCTAAATATAAGGATCTGCGTATTACGTACGTAGTGAGCAAGAAACATGAGCGTTCGTAAGAACAGGGGGGGTTAAGGGTGGCGAAGCGCTGCGTGTACCGCGGGATTTATGAGATCCAGCTCCCCTACGTCAACGCCCTCGAATGACTTGCTCTTAACACGCCGGCTCTGCAGCTCCCGTTTGGCAAGCCAAAGATGTAGGAGATGCAAGCAGTCCTTTGCCTTGGAACAGAATCAGCATGAGGACACGGATTACGACATCAGTGACATACAACAGTGAAAAGACCCAGTCCTAATGAGTTTCTCCACCTGTAGTTTTGCCTTTGTAAGGGAAACCAGGGCTTTAATCAAGAGGACTAAGCACGCACCAAACAGGGTCACATTCAGCCCAAACGGGAGTTCCCCGCCAAGCAACACTGAGACCCAACAACCCAGCGACGCCAAGCCGTTTCACAGGGCTCATCTTACGCCATGCCTCCTCATCGATCATAGACCCCATCAAAGACGGCCGGATGTCAGGTGCAAGGGGAGGGCGCACAGCAAGGAAACGGCGCAAAAGCACCGAATATTTGGACAGTCGATACAGCAGCGTGCCCATAACGCTGGATATGCGCGGGATAATCAATGCTCCCCCAATCAATCGCCCAAGAGAGGTCCCTGAAACACGAATGGTATTTTCAGCTGCTGCAGCAGCATCTGGTGCGACGGCATCGGGATCGGGATTATTGTTGGCGGCGCCTGCACCTCTCTCCTGCTGGCCTTGTCCATTAGGCTGGGGCTGACCATTCCGCTCTTCGCCGTTAGCGTTGATGCGAATGCGCAGGAATGGATCATCATCCTCCAAAGCCAGTATCATGCGCTGTGCGGTATCTGTTGCTTCCGGTTGCAAATTCAGCACCCATCTGGAGAACTGAGTGAATAGCCGGTTATATATGATCCGCACGGAGGGATATATGAATAAGCCGAGCAATACTGGTGGAGGTGGCCAGCTCGGAAGTAGGGGGAACATCTCCCTTTGTGGTGCCGTTGGGATACCCCAACGATCGAGGACTATGCGCTTGTTGTTCCACACAGGCGTGGATGTCGGCCATGCGAGGAGAAGAGGAACGAGCGGTGTGACACTAGAGTTGAAAGGAAGACGCGAGACAATGAGTGCAAGAGGAATGAGAGGAAGATTGAGGTAGCAATGCCACGGCCAATTAGTTGGGTCCTCCGTTAACAGGAGATCGTACATCCTACGACCATCAGTATGATAACTGGCTGCCAAATGAAAGAGACACGTACTCGGCACCCAAAAACTCCTTCAGAGCATAGGCCCCATATGCCGTGCTCAGAATATACATTCCTATGTGTTTTGATAAGGTTGACTCCGCACAGACAGGAAATGGCGCGCACCTGTCCCAAGAGAGACCACCACCACAGTCACGCTCGCGATAGTTACGACCTTTCCCATGGTAGAGAGTCCCCTATTAGCGGCGTCCAGGAGGCGCAGGATGACTGGGTTGTCGCTTTCGAGCTCGTACACCGTACCACACTGAGGACACTTGAGAGCATTTGGAGCGCGTGAGCGGTTCTGCTGCGAGGTCTGTATCCATTGTAGTAAACAGGACTCATGCGCAATGAGTGTACATTTACAGGGATGCGTCCATGCTCGGGGAGGGTCGTCGGGTGCTAAGATGGACGGGTCAGATGATGACTTTGTGAGTGGAGCACCTCTGGCTTACTGTCATGCTGTTCCTCCTCCCTGCAGATGTAGCAGAGCTTGACCTAGACAATTCTGAGCATCATGGCTGCGCGTAATTCAACGTATGCGTACTCTGAGGTCACTAATGGTGGGCACTTGCCGTTGCGCCATGATGGTTTGGTAAGGAAGGAGTGTAACTCAAATTAGGGCATCCGACTGCGTGCACTACATTTTTCTCTACAGCAATTCAATATTGGACATCGGAAATTGGAATGCAACTATCACATTAACATCTAACAAAAAGAGTCTTACTACATCACATTCAGAAAACGAATACTACGAGTAAAGGAACCTAGTCTCAAGGATTATTTTTGCGCGAAAAGAAAACAAGCTATTCATCTCCCCTGTACCCAACTCCAGCTTTTGTGCCTCAGTGGTCGTAGGGCGGTGGGGTGTGCGGCTGTAAATCACGATCATCTTCTTTCTTCGGATCTTCCATCGGAGGAGTACGCGCGCGATCGTGCCTCCTCCTATCAGGGGAAGGGCTTCTCCTCCTGTCAGGGCTCTTGCTCCGCCGCCTCCTGTCCCTCTCCTTGTCGACATCTCGGTCACGTTCGCGGTCCCTGTCGCGGTCGTCACGGCGGTCGCGGTCATCTCTGGTGTCTCTTTCGGAGCGACGACGGGGGCTTCGAGAACGCTCACGATCACGACCTGAACGATGGGGAGGAGAAGAACGCCTCTCGTACCGCCAAACAGAGGAAGGTGGGTTCTTTGCCCACTACAGAGACAATTTGAGGACATTACAAAACTCCAATGAAGAGACTACTTGCCTGAATGCTCAAACGAGATCCCTCAAAGTACCTTCCATGCCTACGCCTGACGCGTCAGGCAGGTTACTTGTGAGTGGGATTGAGAGAGACATACATATCGTAGTAAGCATCTTCAGCATGACGTTGGCTTCGAAATTCGACGAAAGCATAACTGCGAGACGGGTGCGAGATATGTTGAGCGATACGTGTTTTCTCGTAATTCGAAACATCATTGAATGATATCGCAGCGCAGAGCGGCGAACACGAAGACGAAGGAACTCGCGAGTGAATAATCGAATCGACGAGACAAGGCAGCAGGGCATCGCAAGGCAATCGTCCCTCGAGTCGCGTTGACTGGACAGAGGTGAAGAAAACAGAAATTATGTCTACACTTACGGATTCGAACTGGCGTGGGGGTTACGCGGGGCAGGAACGTCACAGCGAACCAAAGGACCGAATCTACAAATCGAAGGGGAGAAAAAAATGAACGATTTTCGACGGATCATTGTATGGAATTCGATGATAAGCTTACCGTTCAAATTCAAACGCGAGATCGCGTGCTCTGGTAGAAGGATGAAATCCACTGACAAAGAGAATGCGCGGCATTTCTGAGGGAACGGGATGGTCGTAGTTGGGAGCAGAGAGGAGCAAGAAGGGTTTTGCGGAGAGTGAAAGCTTGTGGTATGTATATCTGTTTGGCTTGTGGCGGAGATGAAGGTTTACTGTGCAGACAGTCGCCTTACTCTCTATTCTAGATGCTGCTCGCGCATGCAGTATCTTGTCTTCCGTCTTCATAGACGATCATGGTTGTCTACTTTCGCCAGTCTCTGTCAATCTCAGAGAACCTATTCTTCTCTCTCTAGCGGGCGCCTCAGTAAATGCCTTGTCAATTTCGCAAAGCAAGCCTCCCTCATCACAAAAGACCCTGTATGGGATCTGATACCCCAGCTCAAACGCGAACGCGATGATGAGCATGTACAAAAAGCCTTGGAGAGCTGTGGCATACCATTCCTCGATTATGTCGTCTGGAAACCTGTGGTGCATTCATCCAGCTTGAACAAAGCAATCTCTGCAATAGAGCAGAAACAGGATCTTGCAGCTCAAATCATTCCAAATGTCCCTGCCACTGTTCAGGATCACCATCGCCAGGCGTTACGGCTTCCCGCATGGGTTGCTTTCTCCTTGGTCTATCATCATGTTCGCTCTCCTCACGATACTCAAGATGGTCTTTTACGCCTTATATTCCAGTACACCCAGTCTCTGGGCTCTAAAGACCGACCTGCACTGTTGATTCTCTCCACCCACGCGCTGGCTCACTTTGACATTCTCAAGCCTATGCGTGAAATCGTGGAGCAGTTTCTATCGCGTACAATTCAGTTCCCTGCATTCCATTTCAACGCCCTCCTCCGTGGCCTTTCTGGTTTCACTCGTTCAGAAGAAGTCGCCAATCTTGTTGTATCACTACTTGAGACAATGACATCGCGAGAAGTGCCTCTGTGGCTTGAAACGTATAGGTTGCTAATGCGGGATCGCTTTGTCACTCTCCAGTTGACCAAAGTCCTCCACACGAGGATGGCCCACGATGGAGTTGTGCCAACCGCAGAACATCTAGAGGCCTTCCTTCGCGTCTTTTCAAAAAATGGAGCCATCCAGGATTCGCAGGAATATCTTCGTGCCATCCGCCGATACTGTATAGAGCATAACCTAACTCCGCCTCACGGGCCGGATGTACACCTTCCTGGCGCTGATTTATCAGGGACGATACACCCCGCAAACACGTTGTATATCGGTTCTTTGCGGTATGACCGTGCTTCCGCATTTCATTACCTCCACAAGCTTCTCCAGATCGAGGCGTCAAATAACCCTAGACATGTGACATCCGTTACAGCACCTCGACACGCATCCACTACGTTTTGGTCTGGTACAAAGACCGGTGTGGACATCTTTGATTGGACAACTGCCCTCGTTTCTGCAGCGAATGACAAGCAGACCTCCGCCTCCGCACTTGTCGCGCTTTTCGAGCGCGCACGCGAACGAACGAAGCACTTCAGGCCCACGGTTGCCACATATACCGTCCTGCTTCGTGGCTTACTCTTCCGAGGCGCATCCGATGAAGCGCTGACCATATGGAATCAGCTGCTTGATTCAGATATCCCGCTTGATCGCAAAGCGCTAACGATTGGTGTACAAGTCCTCACCCGTGCAGGGCATCCGCTGGATGCATTTTACCTGTTGAACTCGTTCATGCACGCGCAACACGCGTCTTCGCATACATCATCTTTTCCAGATGACAAGCGTGTCGCTCCAGCAACCCGGCATTGGATAAACATCATCGTCATCAACGAGTTCATGGTTTCCTTACTCCGCATTCGCCGCCCAGACGTCATCTTTCAGCTATGGGACAATCTCGAACAGCTTTATTCCGTACTCCCGAACGAAGCCACGTTGAACATCCTCCTCAAAGCCACTGTGCTTGCAACCAAGATGGATAATGAGTCAGTGCGGGGGACGTTGGCGCACCTGTTCCACACGCCTACAGTAAACTCCAGTGGTCCCATTGACTTAATCATGGGAATGCTTCAGTCCCCGTATCCGCCATCTGTTGTTGGAATATGGAGGGACCGTCGTGCGGGTGATGTAGCCCGAGATATCTTCCGCACAATCATGTATGGGAACTGGAAGGAGCTCGTAGACGTGAGGGCACCTGCGTCCATCGTGCACTCCAAGGATGCGGAGACCGCCCCTCTTTACCCGCTCGTGGAACTAGCCAAAAGCATCGCGATGCCGTTCTCCACGCGTAAGGACCGGAACGACCAACCAGAAACAATCGCTGTGGACGCGCATTCTCCTGACAAGAAGCCATACTATCCCTACCCATCCATCGTACCAACGGACCAGAGCTTCGCAGCATATATCCAACTCCTCGGCCTCACCGCGCGTCCATCAGAAATTCCGCTTGCACTCGCATGGATGCGCGCGCTGCAGGTGCAGCCCTCGCGCAAGACGTTGTCCATCGCGCTTGTGTTCTGGGCTGAGGTGTCCTTGCGAGGTCCATTGTTTGAAGAGTGGGCGGACCGGCGGAACAAAGGAGAGAGTGAGTATGAGCGGCTGGTGAGGTGGATGGTTGAGTGGGTGGGGGAGACGGCTCCGACTGACTGGGACATGCAAAAAGCGTTGAGAGCGGTGGCGAGGATGAGGGACAGTTCTTTTGGTCGATCATGATTTCTTAATATTCTGCTACCACATTAATATTGCTCTGTTTCCCGACGGGAGGCTTTGTTAGGCATTTATGTAATAAATAATTCGCGGAATTCATTCAATCATCTGTCAAGTAAATTTAGCCATGTAAGTATATTACGCTTGACTTAGACTGTCGGCATTGCTTGAGGGATTTAGTCCGGAGTCTCTAGGGGCTTTGACAAAGTTTGACCAGCCGAGTTGCTCTTCCTACTTAGAATTTCCTAGGATCCTGCTGCAACTACGCTGCAAGCAATATTCACCGCTATGATGAACTGACGGCGGTAGACGACCAGATTATTCAGGTATTAAGTAGACGAAAATGACACGGACGACTATTGTCCACGGTTATAGTCGTGGACTTGGTGCGTGAGCACCACTGCGATGCTAGCACATACTGTGTTACATACTTACTATGGCAACAAGAGATAAGTTAGCTTACTTTCACATTCTTCTTTACGCAAGAGTCATGACATGACTGTATGCTCTCCCGAGTTGGTCGCGAGCTAGAATCCACGACATCCGAGTCCGTAGTGCGGGTAGAAATCTCCTCCGTGATATTGTCCTCGACTGGTCGAACGAAGAAGGGTCCCGCAGCTGACAATATCTCGGGCTGCTTAGATTCTCCGTGGGTCAATCCAAGGCCGAGACGGACAACAAGAAGAAGAGGTGTCAAGGTCTAGAAGAATATGAGACTAGAATGAGGAAGACGCATGAAGTGCCCACAGCAATCTGGACATTAACGTTGGCTGCCACGGCACCAGCTAGGGAGCCAGAGACCAGCAGACCGCTGACTACTATGATGCTGCTGGTATATATTGCACCGGACTCGATGATGGTATATATGGCAGCCTTGTAGGCATTTCGACCACCAGTCAAAATAGATACACGTTGGCCCGCACGCCAAAGACGATATGAGATTCCGGACGTGACAGCAATGGCGACAACAAGATCGAACGAGAGACCAGCGTCCACGAAGTCATGGGCGCGGTGTGAGAAGACTGGACTGGACTGAAACAGCAGAACCCAGCCTGTAATACTAGTAGCTATCCAGGGGAGACGGGTAATGTTAACACTCAATTTTGAGAGCGACTTAACTTAACAAGCGTACCGATTTGTGCAGCCTCCAGCACCAACTGATGAATATCGACATTGATAAATAAGTGTAACACGAATAGAAACAGATCTTACCATCACAATAAGGACCCAGTAGCTCTGCCAAACCACATAAAGCCTCCATATCTGTGATCACGGGTGTTAGGCTGAACACTTCCACAAGCTGGAAAGTTACTCACCAACAGTAAATTTAGACCAAATACCTGACAGAAGGAATGATAAGGTGCGATTCAGTAGAGCAATATGATACTTACATTAAGGAGATGTAATGTCCCACTTGTAAAAAACAAGGTCGTGTGCCTGAGGAGGTACAGAGAACTTCCATTGGAGGCGGATATTATAGCAGGATTTGTGAAGGCCTGCAACGAACAAATGAGAGAGAGGATGTTGTGTGCTGTCGCGATAGAAATGTGGAAAATGCATGAAACAAGAGTGATCCTGATTCAGAGGTGAGTACTACCGGCGAATAATTCAACAGGCAATACTACGAACCAATGTGCCTTTCTTTTCCGAACGAACAGTATATAAATACATGTGCCGAAAAGCACGCAGCTGTCGATGGAAATGAGCCTCGTGTAAGCTGTCTGCTTCTCTGGGTCCAGACTTACTTGATTCCTATCGGGCGGATTTTAGCATGATAATCCCGAAGCTGCCTAGGAAAAGAATTCATACCATAGAGTATAGACTCTAACCACGCCGAGGTCATGAACATGCGGTTAATGGGAGATAGTGCCATTGTTGTCGGTCACATCAGGTGAGCAAGCCTGAGTCGAAGTGGCCTTAATAACAACCTGTTTGGCCTCGTTGACAGTCGGAGTGTGTGGTACTACGAACTAGGCCCCCTAGGCGAGTAACATGCCAGGGGAAATTTTCGTCGAATAAACCAAGTTTTACTTTTGCTCGAAATCTAGTATTTTATGGGCTTCGCCAACCAGAGCCTCTGCAAACAATGTTCGCCGTTAGACGATTCAGATTGATCGAATTCCGAGTTGCAACAATACCCCTCGGGGAACTCCAGCTTCCATCTTAACTTGATCATTCATCATGTCTGTCATCTCGCTCAACTTCTTGACACTGGGTGATGACTTATGGCGTCTCGATATAAACGACGACGGCCACTATCAGCAATTTGAAAACTGCCATCAAGAACGAGCAGAAACATCACCTCCGCGACGTTGATATTGAACAGCTTGACCTTTGGAAGGTGAGTGATCTGATAACAAGATTTTGCATGCTGATGCTGATGTGATTTAATACTTCGTGAGGTCAACATCCACTTAGAGAAGAACGCCGACTTGGTCGCTTGAGGTCGGTGGTGTCCAGGGTGGTGAGAAGTTGAAGCCGTTGACCATCCTCTCAAATGTGTTTTCGGAGAAACCGGATGATGGTCGACTCCACATAGTCAGCCGTCCTGGTACTATACTGCATTGATAATGACAATGGCTCACGGAAGTGGTAGTCGAGCCTTTGACAACTCTCTCGCAGGCGGTCCAGCTAAAATTGTTCATTAGTTTGTAACTATAGCATGAAGCTGCGCCCAATCATGTAACGACTCCCGTCTCATTGTCGCCAAAGCTAAATCTCCAGAGCTATGCAATAAATATCCAAGAACGACATCGGAGAGTAGATTCAGCTATATCATACCGGTACCACATCCGCTTGCATTAATCCATGAAATGGATGCCTCCAACCACACCTCCACTTTTCCGCATGGTACATACGACCAATTGCCGTGCTAGCGCCTCCGCCTATATGATCCATGATGAGGCGTGATGTGATGACAAGGGTCGGTCTCTCGGCGTCACGCGGACACAACACGTCCGTTCCCAAAAGGCAATCTTGTATGATGATGTCTGCAGGCCGGCGCCGCACGGAGGGTGGGATGGGGGAGTGCTTTAGAGCATGGATCCGCAACGTATGCATGAGGATGGGTAAGAGGCTGTGGTGGATAATCAAACCACTGAAAACCGACGACCGTCAGAGATAGGTATTTGTATGTGCATAGAAAACGAACCTGCCACCAGTTCCAATAAATCCTCCATATTTTCCACCACGCCCGAGTTCGCTCATTACGCCAAGGATGCCTCTCCATCCCCACTTACCGCATAACGGAAAATCATCTTCTACGAGCATGACCCACTCTGCCTGAGACGGCTTCTCAGAAGCCCACCGGAACGCTTCTGCAACATGTAAATGTTGAGATGGATATGATTCCTCATGCATGTCCATGTCTGTATAGAATGTAATGGGCGCCTGCGCAAAATGCTCTTTAGCGTACGTGAAGGACACGTGTGCAGTGGCGTGCGTGAACACAGAGACCACTGTGTTGGAGTCGGCATAAGGAAGATATGAGGAAATTGTTTGGGATAACAATGAGTCGGCGGAAGCCGCGTCACCTGGACGGGGATAGGACAGAATGAGAATCTCTAGGAAGGGTTCTGTTCCATGGGGAGAAGTGGGCATGCGTAATGTCTTGCTAGGGAGGATGTTGGTAAGGATGACACGCACGGGTATGAGGAGGAGGAAGAACATCGCAGTCTGCATGACTGAGCGCGGCCGTCGCACGTCCAATGCCATAGGGTTGGAAGAGTGTTTTCGGAGAGAGGGTCGATTCGTGGCCTGAACAAGCCAAAGGGCTACAGAGGTTATGGAGGCCATGGCATATGTCCAAGGCGCATTGTCAAGCCAGCACAGGCTCAAGCATGTGGCTATGATCACTAGAGACTCCATAGTATCGCTACGATACTTCTGAGGGAAAGAGCCCGCCCACGACCAACCATACATTATCAGGTATACTGCGAGTGCAGGTCCTATGCCGCTTGACGTCTCATATAATGCCCAGTGGTTGAATAATCGTGGGTAGGCCCATCCTACGCTGCGAGAAAGCAGAAAGCCGGAAAGTGTTCTTGCAAGGGCAATGACGACCCAAATAGCAAATACTGAATGAACTGCTAATGCCTGTGGAAAGCATGCTACTATCCCGGCTTGGAGCAAGCGCGAAAGCTGACCGAGTATAGGCGTTGGCGAAGCCCAAAACGCTGTAACAAGCGGCAGAAAGTCCCTTGCGTAAATCAAGTGTCGAGGTGTAAACTGAGCGAACCGCCAGGCAGGATTCAAGAAGGATATTGCGAGAGGAAGAATGAGACTGAGAGCAAATGCTACATTTATCTTCAACAGTGGATGTTGAGAAGTGTTCCTGGGCATCCTGACATGGTCGTCGTGCGAAGCGCTGAAGTATGTGATTTAATTGTGCAACATCAACTGCCAGTGGTCATGAGCTGGTCCAATGTGGCCAGCGCTCATTAATCATCTCCAGGTACACACTCGGCGAGTCAACTTGAACAATCTGCCTGAAATTAACGTTGTATCAACTTGTATGTTCATCCAGCCGCGCGAGATGCTGAAGTCGCCATGCTGCACATGGTGATGGCAACAGAATTTTTGCTCCGGAGAAATCAGCCCTAGTAGCCGAAGCACGGTAGCACAAGCGGATATGATCATGAAGGTTGTGCCTGGCGAACATACAAATGTGTATGAAATAGGAAACAACATATGTCAAACAGCTACAGTATCTTTAAATCTACAAAACATATCTGAAATCCCGGTTCTGCCTATCCGTCAAATCCAAAAATTCCTAGCGCAGCCAGAACATCAGATCCATCGCAAAGCATCGTTAGACTCGGAGAACGCACCTTGTCGACCTTAACCTCCACTCGCTTCCCATCTTCTGTGATTCGTTCGATGACATATTCTTCTTCATTATCGTCAACAGGCTCTGCGTCGCGGAGTCGATTCTCTCGGACGAGAACAGCACGAATAAGAAGGAGAATTATTGGGCAAATGACGTAGCATGCGCCGATGACAGCCCACGGGACGTGATTACTGTATATGAACTGTGATCACTTCCAACCGTCTCAGAGTCAGTTGTGATATGACATACCGCGGTTTGTATTGTGCTTTCCACATGAAGGGGCCAGCTGAGTTACCAATGCAGTAAGCCGAGAGCATAATCGCGTTAGTGACAACCTGCCAATTGATATTCACTTAGGAAGAATCATCAATAATTGGTGGAGTACTTGCCCTCTTCGTATGACCAGCAGTCACGCTATTAAGCCACGATAACGACAGCACGAATCCAGGCGTACTGACACCAGCTACGGAGCGATGAGCATATAACCATGGTACAAGGACCACACGCACATAGGAACTGGCCAATAAGGAGTCCAGCCTAATATTGTGTGATATTGAGGATTCAAGTAGGATTGGCCCGTAGAAGTAATACCACATACCTTGTCCGACCAAGGAAGGAAGTTGACTAGCAAAATGCCCAACCAGGCGGGAACGAAGTAGGCAGCGCCGACATATGCCCTGGAATTGGGCCGTCGAGCGGCAAGCCGGACACCAGTGAAGATCGTCACAATCTCAACTACACCAGGAACACAGGACAGGAGTGTTGTCTGTAGAGCGGAGAATCCGAATGAAGCGACGATGAGTGTTTGCTGGTTCGTCAATGAGTTAGGCACGTTGTCTAGAGCCGAGAAGAAGGCGAAGAGCCATGTCTTGGGGTCGGTTAGGGCTTCAACCATCCTAGGGATGCGT
Organism: Rhizopogon vinicolor AM-OR11-026; assembly: GCA_001658105.1. Taxonomy (NCBI): domain Eukaryota; kingdom Fungi; phylum Basidiomycota; class Agaricomycetes; order Boletales; family Rhizopogonaceae; genus Rhizopogon; species Rhizopogon vinicolor. The sequence continues at coordinate 16,203 of KV448322.1, read as the reverse complement.
GTGTGAGAAATGAAAAATAACGAATTGGATCTGATACGTACTGCTCCATCTTGAAGTGCTTGTTTTCTACACCTGTTTGGTTTTCCTGCGCTGATTGTAAGAGAGGCACTGACACTAATTTCGTTTACAAGACATGCCTTGATGCGCTGCACGGCTATAGTACGCTCATCGGGAGTGAGGAACCAGGCGTTCGTAGGCGAATCGGGGAACAAGAACCTTCGCCAGGCGGGCATAGTAAGGAGACTAAGGACTGGGAGCCTTTGCTTCACAAACTCACCAGAATGAGATAGCAAGGATCAACGTCAACAGTCCGGTGATGATCATTAGCCTGTAATCTATTAGACAGTGAGGAAATAAGTAAAAACAAAGATCAGACCATTGCCATGGTTCAAACCCTGTGGTCTCGATGTGCAAGACACCAAAGCTGATGAAACCAGAGATGATTTGTGCTAGAGTTCAGTAGCTTAGGCGGCAAAATTAGCATGAAATTTCAGTGAGCGTACCAGTGCCATTCATCAAAACTAGGTTCCCACACATCAGCAGGTTGGTCGACTTTTTGGGGACGGGACTTACACCAATAACCAACGCGTAGTGTCTGCTCGGTCCGCGTGTAGAACATGGAGCTGACAATCAAGAATCCAGCAGTGATTGACCCCTCACACACTCCTAGCAATAAGCGCACAACAAGAAGACCAGCAAAGTTTTTACACGCTGCATGACATGCAAGTGCAACTGCCCAAACGAAGATGTTGATGCTGATATTAATTATCAGTGACATTCCCATTGATAGTGCCTGTGAAGACTACCTCATCCATTTCCCAACTGGAAATCTCTGGAGGGCAAGATTCTGGGGGTACTCGAAGAGAAGATAACTGAGGTAGAATACTGTGCCAAGCCTGAAAGATATGGTAAGGCACATATAAGCTTTAACGATGGATATCTTCTCACCAATTGTACCTGATGACAGCCGGGTTTGAAACTTTCTTCTCCAAGAGTATAAATGACTTACTGATTCGTGGTCAGGTGGGTGGCTTCCCTGATAACAAACGTCAGTACTAAGATTGGCTGGTCTTGATGTGCATGCTTACTGAATTCCGAGGATAGCCGCACTACCCAGCGTTGTCTTGTCCATGAATTGGATCCTACGCGCATGTAGGCACTGTTTTGCAATGAATGCAATCTCGAGATCGGCTCACCAGTAAAGAACTGAACGGTGATCATCGTATTAAATAAATCGGGGTCCAGTAATTGACTCACCACACATGAGAGGCATGATATGTCTGTCGATCTTCCTCCTGAAACAAAAGGCATTCGAACTATGTCAACGTGCACGTAATGTTGACGACTCACCTTACTCTCAAAGCTTCATCGGGATCAAAAGTCGAAGTTAACCCAGCAACGAGCTGAGCACCAGTATCGACTTCTCTCGTTGACAAGGAGACCCCTGCATGTTTCTCGTCCTTGTGTACAGCACTGGAGGATTCCAAACTCATTTTGAGAGGACGTGAAGGACGAAGAAGTGTCCAGTGCTTAAAGAAAGAGTTAACTCGCTCAATTTAAACCGTGTTGTAAAGTGGCTTACCGCTGGCGTATGAAGATAACCGGATCAACGTTCAAGAAAAGCATGCTGGGTGCCTGGAGTCGGATGATCATGTAGTCGCACACTCTGCGGGTAGACACCTACCATTCTAATCAGATCACCCCCATTAAAGTGACGAAAAGGATATAGTGAGAGCAAACCTGTCACCCGACAAACGCGCAAGATAATTAAAGATATTCATCTAACCATCAAATTAAAACAGGTCACAGTGGAGTTATCATTAATACTGCATGCACGAGGCTCTGACGTACCTTCAAGCTTAGCTCCATAGGTAGACGCTGGTTAGAGAACTGTGTAGCTTGTTAACTTGTAGAGCAAATCTTTTGTTCTTGAGAACATGTGACTGATGGCATCGTGATGGCCCTGGGCGGCGTAATAAGTTATGTGACTAAGCTGTCCGAGTCTCGAAGTCCGAGTCGTATGCTATGCTCCCGCTAAACACGCATTGAAACGAATTGTCGAACGTCAGGCGCTTCATTCACACGTAGCCTTCACGTATTCACTGGTCAAAAAAACGTGTAAGGGCCTGAGTATCATTCATCTCAGTTGCACTGAACCCGTACTTGTCGCAGGCTAGCTCAGCGCCCATACACCTCACGAGCTCCCACCCAGTGCCAATAGCTCAACATGGAGCCCGCCGTGACCGCGTCTTTACTGCCCACAGCAACGGCGCAGCTCACTACACAACCGCCAATCACACAGATAATTCCCATCCTTCGTGCGACATTCAGCGTCCTACGCACTTTCTTGTCTCAAGCCGCACGCGTTGTGCTTGCGCTCGCCACCCCATTCTTCATCCTAGTTCCCCTAATATCCGGCCTATTCGCTCCAGTCACACTCATCTTCCATATCATATTGGACGCCACGGTCTATACCCCGTACAAGATCATTTATAGTGTAACTGCTGCGCTCTATCCCCTCTATATATTCTGCGCCGTCGCTTGCATATGCGGAGCGGTTCTTGGAGTGCTTGGCAGATATTTGATCACACTCTCCAACAACGTCATCGCCCCTACACCCGAACTGGCAATGACTGCTACTGAGCCGCTGCAAGCCACGTCAACGCGACCGAGGAAGAGAAGGAGGCAGGGCTCTTTTGCAGAGGATTCATAGTCGCTTTTACCATTTCGCTGTCATGCAGCTCCTTATAGACTTCACCATGCATGTACAGGTGACCCACCTTCAAGCTTCAAGGCATGTGTAGAGCCGTATAGAGCTTGTATGAACAGATCACTCGAATCTCAGATGACTGTGTAGACGTGGGAGTCCCCACCAGCACCGGGTGATCGGAAGCGACGCAATGGAAATGAGACAAGTACGACTCTAATGTCTGCCGCATGGTCTATGTAAGGAGGAGTTGAACAGTGTGGAGAACTCCAACAAAGTGGCTTCGCTAGTGAGTGGACGCCACCATCATTTATACCTGAACTTAATAAGTTGCGTTTCCGAATGCGAGGTATTCAGGAACACAAGATACAGTGATCCCATTGGCGTCTCGCCAAACTTGAGGGTACTACACAATAACTTGTACCGGCGCATGCAATTGTCATTCTGCTTACGTTGAGGCTGAGGTTACAGGTAGTGAGTGAAGAAACGAAGTTATGTGCGCATATCATCAGATAGACGGCGCGACGCTTTAGTCACCGCGACTTTCTTCCTCCTTTTCTCGAGTTTCCCCTATTCGCAAACACGAGATCCGGTGTCGCCCCCTGAAGCGTTAGGGAACGGATACCTGGATTTCTCAGGCTCAAGCTAACCAGGTACGGAGCGCGATGTACTTCCTCGACTTCATCCTCCGAGTCCTCTAGCTCGAATGTCATGGACTTGAACGGTTTAGTTAAGTAACCCGCCTTCTTGCGCATAGGGACCTGTACCAAATACGTGAAGATAGCGGCGTACAACGTGAAGCTTACTAGTGAAGGTAGACTTGACATACATTCAGAATGCCGATGTCCAAGTTTCGATTAACTGGAATTTTTTCGCGGGTTCTATCCCTTCAGCAGTGTAAGGACTCGTAGTCCCCTGGCGACGGAAACCCTTTCTTTACGTCTCATGCCGTACTCCATTCTTTACGCCACTGTCAACATTTCTATTCGTTATCGTTACCATACAACGCCACCCCCTTCCCATTACATATTTAAGTATCCAGCAGCAGAGTAGTGGTAGTTCTTCCCCCTTAGAAACTCGCTCCAGTTCAATCATTCACTTCGAACTCGTACCGCTACACAAAATGTAGCATCCTTACAGATATATAGCGTCTAAGTCAGGTGGCGATTTCCTCCGAATGCAGTGAATTTGGTCACATTTATTGGTAACGTCTGGCCTTCCTGATACCAATAGACGAAAGGGAATCCCTAAACGGTGCCTCAGGCATGCTAACATGGTCGTAGAGAGAGGTAGTCCGAGTCTCACCATGCTCCGAAATTGTAAGTCGAAACGAGCACAAATGCATAAATTTGGTACTTTGTCAGCCAACTGTCAGCAGTACGTTTACGCACAGCCATAGCACCTATACACCGTGGAGCCTGTCGCGGCAGGCTCCGGAAGACCATATGAGGACATTGCACTGTCAATACAAGATGATAAATGCACGCAGAGCTAGTACTAGTAGCTTTTGATCGCAGGGATTTTGACGTAATGAACAAAAGTGGATTAAATGTAGAAGAATCTGTGAGATGTTGTTCAAACATAGTAAACGATACAGTAAGACGTACAAGGTTTTCCTACCGTCATCCATCCCCTAACTCTTGCAGGGCAGAAATGACCTTGCGGCTTACATGACTAGTGAAACTCTCGAAGACAGACCGATCTTTGCCCTCAAGCCAGGTGAAAATAATCTCGCACGGAGTATCAACCTTTGAGCAACATTCAATTGAACAACGCAGCACTGGTGGTTCTTGATCTGCACTGACTGCCGCTGGAAGTCTTTTCCTTCGTGCTGCACGGGACCAGGTATTGCCTCGGGCATGCACTAACATCGTTGTAGAAGAACCTTCAGGGGTCGCAGAGGCCATAGATGTGACCGATAGGCTGTCAACAATTGTGAGAACGTTTCGTAAGGCGCTTTCCAAAATGTAAGCAGATCGAGCATCAGGGAAAGAATGATGCAGCGTGTTTCGAGAAGGCATGATGTTCTGCAGGGCTGGATTCGAGATGCGAGCGATGGTCTAGATAATGATAATTCAATATATAAAAACGACATAAGAAGTAAGCGGAAGGCATACGTCGGGAAGCCTGGCATCTTGAAATGACCAGCCAATGGCCCAACGTCGAGTTTGGCCTTGAACAAACTCAGTTATAGCGTAGTTGTCTACCTTACATGTCTAAGTCAGATAGGAAATCGCGAAGTTCAGGCGACACACTCACATTGTGTTCACGAAAGAGGCATACAACGTCAGGAATTGATGACATCTTCCCAAGCATAGAAGTATACCACCTACAGGCATACCTCAGAACGGTGAAGTTGTTGATGTAACCAACTCACCTGCACTTCGTCCTCAACTGCAGGCTCTCAGAAAAAATCCGAGCAACGAAACTTGTTTCTCCACCTGGTGTTATCATCTCCACTTCTGCTCCAGAGCATATCTAGACCGACCGGTCAAGTTATCTTGCTCACGCAAAAGCTAAATTTCTCACTGCATTCGGCCCAAGTTCCTTGAATTCGGCAGAGCGCGAAACATCCTCAGCGCTACTATAAAAGGGCGGGTTGCACATGACAAAGTCGAAGTTCATTTGACTTGTATGCAATGGTTGAAGGATCGCATCATCAGCTCGCATATGTTCGATGACAATGCGACCCTCCATGGAGTTCTGAGCGATGTTTTGTTTGGCTAACTGAATTGACCGGTCATCAATATCTGACAGCATACGTTCAAAATCACTTCGAAAACATGCCGCACAAGGAGCTTACCAGTGGCAATGAAACTCCAAGTAGGTTCAAGACGGCAAGCCAATAATGGATAGATCGCTGAAGCCCCAGTGCCACTGAGTTGTGTCTGTCACTGAAATTGACAAGGAATAGTACGACAACGTACATATCAAACCCTCTGACGGTGCTTGAACCACAGGTGGATATCACTATGTCTTGTAGCCAAAGAATATAGTTTAATCTACACATCAAATTTCCCCCGCTTGAGCCTTCCTGAATTTGAGGAGAAAGGAACACACCTGTTTGGCACCTACAGGTGTGTCTGGCATGAGATAAAACAGAAGCATATGACGACAAGGCTCACTGGGGGGCAGAGTCTATCATCTGGTAGTGTTAACGAAAGACCGTAGTCACGATGACAGAGTGCTTCCGTTAAACGCCTGCACGCACTCTTATACCGGAGACAATTTGGGCGAAGCTTTCGCAATACTCACCTTTGCGCCGGAAGGCTTTTGAAATTTATTGCGCTTGACCCTGTATGGTTGATAAAGACGCTGAATAGCATGAACGTTTTAGTGTCTCTCAGAGCTTCACCTGTAAAACTCGTACTGAGGTCTGAGAGGAGGGTAGTGCCTCGCAAGATCAGTAAAATCAGGGGGTTCGTTGTATGGATTCCGCGGGTGCATCACATCTGTTTCAAAGAGGTATCCGCGATGGTTAACTTGAATGGTAGCTTACTAAGCGACTCCGTGACCGTAAAGGAAATGAACTCGTCAGGAATGTCCATCTTTCCCATGTCTAGAGTCTAGACTCTACAACTTGAACCAGAAACATATATAACGATATCAGATTAAATCGGTTGATCGATCACGTTATACATGTCCATCTGGCATCTGCGACTATTTAGCGCTTAGTACTAGGCCAACCAAATACAAGCCTCAGGAAGACAGTCGTTCCTTCTGTAGATTGAAGTTAACGCTGATTAGCTTAGGTCAATTGCTGGTTTATCGGGAAGGAGTGTCAACCAGCGCGCCACGTTGGTCAGTATTTATCTGATGCTGAACCATACTCAAATTTGAAATGACTCTCGGTGCGGCTTCCATGGCCTCGCCAGATCTATCGGAGCCAAGATGGGCCCGTTGGTCGCCGTCTCTTGATCCTCAAAAAGCCAAGATACATTTTCAAATGTTCGTTATCGCACACTTCAGACCTCATGAGCTTTGACTTCAAGCCTTTGTTCCGTATTATCCTCGTCACAGTTTACGAACAGAAGAAATTAATAATCTTCAAGCTGCAGCGCCTTGAACGGGAGTCATTTGTGGGACTTAACTCCCAAGTATACCTTGTACCATGCCCAAGCACAGATTGGAATATGACGTGATATCTGCACACTTATTATTGCGCGTTGCGCATTCTGGTGAACCGAGAGCTTTCGCTATGCGCGCTTTTTGTCTAATGCTTGCGCGTTTTGCGCGTTGTTGACAATTGGATAGCCCGCACGCAGCGCATTTTTGTAGCAAGAGCTTTTGCAATATCAAAAAATCTATGTACTAGCATGGGCTACAACAAACTTCAAAGCATGAAGTCCGCAAGCACTAGCAACCAAAGCGTGCGTGCCGGAAGCTTCTTATTCACCGAAATGCGCAGCGCGCAGACCGCGCAATAATAAATGTGCAGATATCACGTCGTATTGGAAGGCCCTGTCTTACCGGCGGTCCACCTGAAGGTGTACGGTTCTGCCAGAAATTAAATTAAATTAAATCCAGGGAAGGAAGCACCTTCTCCCAGAGCCATTATCATGAAGCCGCGGCGCCGAAACCCCCAGGGCTGTTTGCTATCACCATCAATGTTGTTGAAATTCAAAAATTCGAAGAGAGCCTCAAAATGCTGCAGTTGTCGTTCAGTTGTGGTGCATAGTGCTGTGCATCTCTAATAACTAGCATTTGAACTATTTACATCATGTAAATAGCACTAGTATAGGCTAAAAGTACACTTCTTTCGCAACAAAAAATAAACACGGCGACCTTGGAAGAACGAATACTATGCATAAGGACAGTTGCAAATGCGCGTGCGAAAAATGTTGGCATGCGACGATACATAAGGGTAGGGGCGGGAGATCTTGAAGGCGTAAGAAACGAAGGCCGAGTGCGCAATGACCCTGGCGCGTAAAGTGCAGTAACGCTGTGAGAACAAGTGGACAAAGAACCTTCGGTCAAAAGGCATGAAAACATGTTAGATCTTAGAAAAAAAGAGTGGATAGCAGGTCAAAACTCGCCGTTTTCACGCGCGCATTAACTAAGTATCAGCGATACTTTTAAAAAAAAGTACCGAAGTAGTGCAGAGGTGCGGCGGTGGTGCGTGTAATTCGTGAAGACAATGACAGTGCATTATCTGAAGAGAGAATGGAGAATAACCGTCAGAATGTGACATAGTAGACACTTAGTAGGGACGCTCAGAGTGTGGGCGAAAACGGCACCCACGCCCACCACTCACGCCTACGACCCCCAATATGTAGTGTATTAGTGCACCAAATGTTAAATAATGTCAAAAATAAACCTACCGGGCACTCTGTTCACGATTGTGATGGGCAAAAAGGACACTGGAATCGCGATCCCGAAGATCATCTGGACTGATGACTTGATCTGGCAGCTACTGGGTCAGATTGAGCTGCCGGAGAACCGAGTCGTGTTATTCGGCAAGCGGAAGAAAGGGGAAGTAAGTGCCGAGACTCATTATCATATAGTAGTACAAGACTGATTTCATTGTAGAGAACGTCTAGCGATAGCAAAGTGACGGCGTATCAATGCATTGCGGCTGCCATACTCCCGCACTTCCATAGTCTCAATGCCGTCGCTGTGGGGGGCCACGTGAAGCGCAAGTACGAGCAGTGAGTCTTCTGTTTGTTTGTGTTTACCTTAAATTCACGCAGTTCTCGCAGCTTGACGAAGAAATACAAAGAACTGGCTCGTCGACTCCGGATAACAGGTTATGTTCCAGCCTGTGGACCCGACGAGACAACAACTTTGCAGGTGAGTTTGAGAATTATTATATGTAGAATGCAGGATTGTCTTCAATCAAATCAAGCAATACTCCAAATATGGTGAGGGAAATGCGAAGCATGTTGATAAATCGGTGGTAGTCAGATGGATTTTTGGCATATTCCCCAAGCAAGATGTAAACTCCCCGCTTTAGCAACAGGGGATCGTCCCTGCAGGTAACGAGTTTGCCGGATGGCGAGACTGCTGCTGTGCTGCCTCTTCTAGGGTTTCCGCAGGGTGAAATAAGATGCGAAGAACTGTGAACATGAGATATGCATGCAGGTGTTGCTGGCACAATGTGTAATGGGCCATATCTGTTGGAATCGGAGCTTCCGCGGAGCGGCTCAGTAATGGTTCGTAAGACGGACCATGGACTATTAGTTATCGTGCACAGGTACTTAACGGACCGGTTATTTTCTATTAGCGTAGCATAGTATAAGTACGAATAATTTAGATCAAGTAAAGTAGCGTCGAATGGATCGTGTTTTGACTCGTATCGCGATATAGTGAACCACAATATCTTTTTGCCTTGCCAGTTCAGTGTGCAGGCTTTGACTTGCGTTCCGGTAGCGGGAATTGGATTATATAATATAACTTATACATAGTATGTACAAAACGGGTACTATAGGTAGGTTTTGTTGAGGGGGTCGTAGGCGTGAGCGTGGGCGCCGTTTCTCGCATATACTCTGAGCATCCCTGTTAAACTGAAACATCATGATGCACTCGCACGCAAAAACCGACAAGAGTTGAACGTTTTAACTCCGCCAGGTCCTAACGACGGTACACCCATGGTTGGACTGGTGTCTTACGCTATATTTCAACTTTGCCACTCCCCGAATGTAAGTGGACCTAACGGTGGCTATTTCTGATAATGGCGCTGGTTAGGACTCACTCCGCCGCCGAAGTCAATACATGCATTTCAACTTTGCCACTCGAATGCAAGTAGTCCAACGGTGGCTATTTCAGATAATGGCGCTGGTTAGGAGTAACTCACTCCACCCCCGAAATCGATGCATGCATTTCGACTTTGCCACCGTTGGATCCACTTGCGTTCGAGGAGTGGCTATTTCAGACAATGGCGCTGGTTTGGGGTAACCCACTCCACCGCCGAAGCCGGTGCACGCATCTTCACATAAGGGCTCGTTCGCTACTGAAGCTAAGTCAGGCTCGCGCCAGGAACCCTCTTCGATTTACAATTTGCTGCTCACCAAAACAAGAATTGTACCGAGGAGGTGACCTGGCTACGAGGCTTAGTTCATCCGGCCGCCTCGTATATAATGCTATCGTTTGCTAAGCTCAGTCCTCTATCACTCTCTTGTCTGATATTTCCTTGACAGTACTATGCGCGCTTACTACTTCGACAACCTTGAGGGCGACCAACGTCTCCCACATGACTCCGGTGTAGAAGTTTCAGATGATATTCTGAGGTCCATTGGCGTCTTGCACCGGCACATCCCCATTGATGCCGAGGGCAAGTATGAGCAGGAGGTTGCTGCCGTTGCGAAGGAAAGGGATTACAAGGATCAAGACATTATTTCCATCAGCAAGGAGGGTCTAGGTGATGCATATGAACCAATGCTCAACGCCTTCTACAATGAGTAAGACCTGATTTCTCTATCTGTTCATCTGTATCTGATATTTTAGGCACATGCACGAAGAAGAGGAAATCCGATACTTACTTGAGGGGTGCGCCTTCTTTGACGTTCGTGGTACGTAGCCATTTCAGGACGCTGAAGCTCCCGTTTATCAATGCTACACAGAACACTCCAGTGAACGCTGGATCCGTTGCCACACGGGTGTCGGTGACCTCTTGGTCATGCCCCCTGGCATTTACCATCGCTTCACACTTGACATGGGCAACCAACTCAAGGCTATGAGGTTCTTCAAGGTTTGTATTCACATTTCTATGTATTGTTCTATCTTAACCATATCGTATCTGCTCCAGAATGAGCCTAAGTGGGTTGCGTACAACCGGGGTCAGGAAACAGATGCTAATCCCTACCGCTTGGAGTACTTGAAGAGCATTGAGGTTCAGTAAATCAGCTTGCCCGTCGTCGACTGCAATGAATGAGCCATTTGTAAGCTACCCTATGTAGCATTGTATTTTCAGTATCTGTAAAAAGGCAATGCAGTTCGACGTGATGCGGCAGTTCCGCAACACAATCTTTGCGGCGGGTGATATATTGATACTACTTACCTCTGCAGAATGCACGAGCCTGAGATGCTGCCCCTGAGACCCCAAACAGCAGATATCTAAACAACCCAGTCCCGTAAAGTCATCGTGAGTTCTACATGGAACCCACGCAGCTAGACATATCAAGAGGGCATCACTGCAATGAATCTGGCTTAGATCAATTCCCAGCTTGACACGAGAAGGAGCGTCATCTGGCGTGCTAAGTTGACATGTTTGTCCTCGTATGAATCTGAAGCCAAACCGTGCTCAAATTTGAATAGACTCCCAGCGCGGCTGCCACTGTGGCTGTGACAGAGGTGTATATTGGGGGCAAGACGGGCCAATGGCGCCATTCGTTAGTCCTCAAAAGGCCGAGATATATTTTCAATCGTCCATTTATTCTCGTCCTCGTACCGTCTGACATCATGAGCTTTGACTTGTTCCGCAGTATTCTCGTCACAGTTTCCGAACAGAAGAAATGGTCTTTAGGCTTTAGCGCCTTGAACAGGGGTAATTTGTGAGACTTGATTCTGCAGTATACCTTGTATCATGTCCGTGCATAGATTGGAAGGTCCCGTCTTACCCTATATCTCACTTACCACAACCGAATGATATTACTTCGCCACTCCCCGAGCGCAAGTTGATCTCACGGTGGCTAGTTCCGACAGTGGCGCTGGTTAGGAATAGCTTTCTCCACTGCGGGGGTCGATGCATGCATTTTTACACAGAAGATTATTAATCGATCCTCGACGGTGAGCCGGGCTTGCTCTAAGGCCCAGGGGACGCCCTCTCCGGTTCCAAAATTAGCTGCTCACAAAAATAAGAATTGTTCCGAGTTGGTTCCGATGAAGTGAATTGGCTGCGAGTCGACCGTGCGATGCAATAACAAAATCCGGGGTCAGCCAGCCGTATCGCATATAAAGCCATTGTTTCTGAGCTCAATCCTCTATCACTCTCATCTAATATTTCCTTAACAGTACTATGCGCGCTTACTACTTCGACAACCTTGAGGGCGACCAACGTCTCCCACATGACTCCGGTGTAGAAGCTTCAGAAGAGGTTCTGAGGTCGATTGGCGTCTTGCACCGGCATATCACCGTTGATGCCGAGGGCAAGTATGAGCAGGAGGTTGCTGCCGTTGCGAAGGAAAGGGATTACAAGAACCACGATATTGTTGCTATCAGCAAGGAGGGCCTAGGTGATGAATTCGAAACAAAGATCAAGAGCTTCTACCACGAGTAAGACCCGATTTCTCTATCCAAACATCTGTATCTGACGTCTCAGGCACATGCACGAAGACGAGGAAATCCGATACCTACTTGAAGGTAGCGGCTTCTTTGACGTCCGTGGTATGTAGTTACTTTAGCGCACTGAAGCTCCCTTTATCAACGCTACGCAGAACACTCCAGTGAAAGCTGGATCCGTTGCCACATGGGTGCCGGCGACCTGTTGGTCCTCCCCGCTGGCATTTACCATCGCTTCACACTTGACATGGGCAACCGAGTCAGAACTATGAGGTTGTTCAAGGTTTGCACTCACGTTCCTATGTATCGTTCTATCTTGACCGTACCGTACCTACTCCAGGATGAGCCTAAGTGGATTGCACACAACCGGGGTAACGAAACAGATGCCAATCCCTACCGCGCGGAGTATTTGAAGAGCATTGAAGTTCAGTAAATCAGCTTTCTATGATACCTTAGTGATATTTTTCTGCGTTACATACACCAGTGTACGGCGCCTTCTTTCAGCGTCCATCCAGTGGAAACATATAATGTTATCTGATCCTGAAGTAATGGGGCGAATTGACGGAATTGACGATTGACGATTCACGAATGTGCCGTGGATAGACGTAGCCATCTGGTCCTGTGACTAGACTGTGACTTGCGAGGAAGTTTTTTATATATAGCAATTGGGTCAAAAATAGGTCCAATAATCTTGGTTTAAAACCCTTGGAATGACCGATTTTTCTTGGAATAGTGGGGTTGCCACCATCCCTGACTGAAGCTGTGTGGTCAACGTAAGAAAAACGTCGTACATTGTTAAAACTAGTGAACAAAGCGTGCTTTTATAAAAATATGGTCAGATTATGTTATACACAAGATTGGCTATGGTTTGGAACTGCGTGCATGATGCGTCACTAGCGATGTTGTTTTGCTAATCCAGCACCAGAGTAGGCTGAGAACCTCCCGACTTTTCCATCTTGCACACCATCCAATATAGGCCAATACCCCCCACTCCGTAGATAGTATTGTATTGAGTGAGCTCAAACCGCCCCTCCATATATCTTTGTTGCTCGCTCAGGACCTCCTCCTGCCCAGCCGCTGTCCATTTGGAGGGGCGTTTGAGCTCGACTATGAGGAGGGGGTTTCGGTAACCTCCAGCATGACGTACGATGATGTATTCTGGTTTTCCCCCCTCTCCCATGACCTGATGATCAATGATGTACCCGCGGGAAGTAGGGAACCAGTGGGCGAGGATGCCATTGTAAGTGGCATAGAACTTGTCTTCGGTTGCACTGGAACCGAGGTTATCGACATACTGCGCTTCGGTCTGGATTGTTGGGTTGTATGGCATCGTTCAGATACAGCTGTCTGGGGATGTGTGAATCAGAAGCGAAAGGATCGTGATAATGTGCGAGCAACATACGCAATCCGTATACCAGCAGAGCTAGGATACGCGACGAGTCAGTACAAAGCAATGCGAGTGACGACAGGATGATACACACCTCAGTAAAGTCTATTGAGAACAATACTGAGGTGTTCGAGTTACGAGAGACAACGTAAGTAGTATCGACAAGAGTGCTTAGATAACGAGATGGAGGATCGAGAAGACAAGAAGCGAATTGAACATATGGTCGTCGGTGTTACAGATAGCAAGATAGGACAAGAAGAGTAATCGAGTTGACATAGCAAAGCTAGCACAATCAAGTGCAGAGACAGATGGTGGTCCAAATGATCGTTGACGACGAAGCTAAGTTATTACGTTTCAGAATTGCACCAGACTGTGGAGAAAATGAAGTAAATGAACATACAACCAAATTTATTGAGATCAGGAGCGTTAGATCGCCGCTATGAGGCAGTCTTCCCTCACCCTCGTCCTGCCATTGACATCGTACGAAATGATCGTGCCTTTGGGCGCAAGTACCCTCTTCAAATTGCCGTCAATACCTAAGATTTCCTTCGCACGTGCGAACTGTGGTGGTACTGTCACTGCCATGAGCTCTTCGCAACTGTATACCCTGGTATGGGTATCAACGTAACAGCACAGAAACATGCGACTGAGGCCAGCGGTGGCCTCTAGTATAGCCAAAGAAATGGGCATAGATATCTCGGATTCGACATACTGTAGGAGTTGTTTGACTCCTGCAATATGGCGCTGATGTTGGCACCTCTCGAGAGCCTCAACTGCCACTTCATATCCAACGGCTACAATTGGAAATCCACCCATGATAACGTTGTAACACTGGTGTAGAGTTGTCAAGAAGAATTTGCTAATTGAAAATGTTGCCCATACGCACATATGTTAGGAGATGAACAGAACTACAGGTGTGCCGCACAATGTTTGTGACAGTTCAGAAAGTGTGCTGGTTCTCAGGCAAGGTGTTCGGTAAGCTCCAAAGCCAGCTGATGTTGATGGACTCACGAGCACTTTAAGGGATACTTCTCATCCGCGGTTGGAACCTCCTACAGTGTTACATAAGCAAATAGTTTCATTGTATTTTTCACGTGACCTTGCCAAATTGGGCTTTGCGTTTCATTTCGAGTTATACTAAGTATCATGGTCCTTCGCCAACGTCGAACAAGTCTCATCAACCTCAGCAAGGGTTCCGCGTAGACGACATTGAGATAGACACACAAGTTCGTGTTCCGTGGCGTCCTACCTTCATCGTTGAAGGTTTTGGGAATGGCAAAGCGAATGCATACCTGGACGGCTGGCCTACGGGTCGGGGCGCATAACAACGGAGGGGATGAGAATGATTTCACAAACATCCAGGGTCAATTATCCATCAGTACATACCCTTGCCTTGGACCTTGATGTAAGTGCTCGATACAAGCTGTTCCATCTATTCGACCATGATGATGTCCTCTCTTCAGGTCTTCGAGGAAGCCATTCGTCCAATGCTTCGCAGCTTCGAAAGTTGTACCTGAAGAGTTTCGTTCCGCGGCGGCTATGCTATAGCTCAAAGATACTATCTGGATGGATCAGATAGGGAATGAGTTCATCGCGGACGTGAGAGGGATTTATAACTCACATGCAGCACTCACCACATGTCCAGGCCGCTATAACAACTCAAAATGTAATCTACCTTCTGACCAAGGTCCCCCTAATGATAGCAACACATATTCTCTATTATGCCAAGTCTGTGTTCCTCGATATCCAGGAGAAGTGACATGAGGTCCGAGGGTCTGGTGAACGGCGACCGGCTCGCCGATAGATTGTCAGAGCGTGCGACGGTATGCTTGAGAATTTTGATGAATGCTCACAAGCATCACAAGCTTTGAAACTATTTATACAGAGTAGAGATACCGGCATTGACTAGCTTACGCACTCCACACATTTGTAGATAATTTCCTGAAGTAGTTTGAACTCAAGGTTCTTCCAAAAATTTCTTCACCTCTGCTTGTATGAACTCATCATCCTGTGTGTTTGATCCGCCCCCAGCTGCAAGTCGGGGTGTATGAACAAATTAAAAGCAAATCAGGCCCAAAAGACGTACACATATGACCCCACTCAGAATCGATGACAACAAGTCTTGCATTCGTCAAGTATTTCATCTCGTCCTGACTGTCCTCCGGCTATCCAAGAATCCATCAACCGAAGTCCAGCGACACTCGTAAAGAGACTCACGGTGAAATACAGGTCTGTCTTGCAAGGCATGATCAAACCTCTAGCCTTGATCGCTCCTAGGCAATTTGCAAAGTGACCTTCGTTACGGATGAGGGAAACATTCGCTATTTGCCATGTTTTCAAGAGCGTCAATAAATCATTGGCATCCCACCCATCGAGAAAGCCAGCTTCCCAGTCCTCTCTCAGAAAGTCGTTGAGAGTCGCGTATCTAGGAGATCTATTGAGAAACAAGCAGAGGAAGACCATAAATGACGCACTTTCCGCCGTAGAGATAACCTTTCTTGGCAAACCACTGGTAATAATTTAGTACAGGTCAGCTGGAAATTACAATGCTTACAGCCTGGCTATATGCCCATGCACTGTATGCACGACCAAACGCCCGAATACCATGTTGAGGGGTGCTCTTATAGTGACCGTCCTGGAAATCTTTTGAAGCAGAAAGAGCAGCTTTAGGGCCTTCCAGGAAGCTGAGACTAATTCAACAGAGAGACGAAGATAAAGTGTCCAAAAGTACCATTCATTGTGAGGGCTAGTTCGAGCAGATCCACAGATGGGGATGTATCTTAACCGCAGTTAGGAAAGAAGATTTACGAAACAATAAAAAGTACCTTTCAACGAAGTCAGGATACATGACTGGCCAATAGTATGCCTACAAGGCCTTAGTAAAAAGCATATT